>JAODAL010010368.1:0-105534 GCA_025379985.1 Phyllomedusa bahiana | reverse complement strand
TCCCCCCAATCCCAGATGTCGAGGGGCATTATTTAGAAAAGCCGTCCCCCCCGGGCCACCCCGTGTCTCTAAAATTTAGGCCCCTTTGTCTGCATCTGTGGCCGGAAAAGCCCCATCTGACCACGACCATGACTAGTAAGCCGGCCAAGGCGCTATATCTGTGAACAGCCACGGGGTGGCTGGGGGATGTTCTAGGGGTGACGGGGCCCTTTCAGGCCGGCGCACGCTCTTAAAACGCAGGGTGGGGGCAGGGTTTTTTCCCCCAAGGCCTCGGGTTTTGCACACGTGCCCCAGAGAAACCACCCCAAAAATCTGTCTTGGAGACCGTCCAAAAGGGGGCAGGACGTGGAGGGCTCTCCGTAACGAGCCGGCGCTGGGGCGGGTCCCAAAAAAACCTTGTGCCAGGAAAGGTGGTGTGCGAAAAACGGGCAAAATTGGGGCCGCCCTTAAGACGGTAGGCGGGAGCACACCCTTTCGGGCACATTCATAAACCTTGGGTCGTCCAAAATTTTTAAAAACTCCGGGTCTGGACGCCTGCTGAGGAAGGTCACTGGCCACACTTCCGTTTTTTGGGCCCCCTGCTTTGTCCGCCTGGCTGCTTTTTTTGCAGTTCAGCCGGCCTCCCCGTCCGTTCATTTTTTGGGGGGCAAGACGCTGGAATTCCACCCCCCCACTGCTCCAGCGTTGTGGCGCGCGAAAATGTATTACGCAGTACGAGGGACAATGGCCTGACAGCAGGGGTCGGACCCGGGGTGTTGAGCACGGAGTGGAGGCAGGTGAAAGAGCTCTGCACCATTTTTGCCATTTTAAGAACCCACCAAAATGGTCAGTCAACGATGCCCTTGTCGCATGAGCATTGTGGTGACCCTTGTTTTTGGAACGATGTTGGGACACTCTGAAAAAAACGGCCCCGAGCGAGGGGGGGAGCGGAACGATGTGGCCGGAGCCTTTTTCCGTCGAATCCCCAAAAAGGGCCCCACAGTTTTTAATTTTATCGGTCTTCATTAGGCAGTTGTTCGGGGTCCAGGGCTAGTGCAAGGAAAAACATCAGTCTCGGGTGATCATTAGGGAAGTCAGGGGTGTGGAAAACTGTGCCGGGGAAGCGGAGGGGGGGGGATTTCCCAACACCCGACGTTACTGAGTCCCCGCCTTGGAAAAGGTGGCGCGAATTTAGGCGGGGAGGAAGATGGGAAGATCGTTTGCAGTGCCCCCCGACCCCGGGCTTGGGAAATCAAGGCTCCATCTTTCACAGAGGCTTGGATGTCCATTTCCTCCAACATGATCCCCGCTTTAAGGCCATCAAAATGAACAACAGTTACTGGGGGCCACCCCCCGGTTCCTGGTACAAAAACAAAATCAGCATTTCCCTTTCCCCCCACCCAAATAGAGAGTAAAATTTTCGGGAAAAAGGGGACCCATTTATCAATGGAGACATTTTTTTTTGGGCTTTTAACGCTTCAAATGTCACGGTGGAACAACATCAGCGACGTGACAGCAATAGAGTGCCAAGTAGCCGTAGCGGCAGCAGCAGGCAAGGTGGCAGAAGCCTAATGGGTGACCTCTGGCAATCTTTATTTACCACCTCACCAATGCATGCAAATGCGGGCACACATCCAACCCCAGAGACCAGCTTAAGATCATGGTGCACGACTATCTGCGTCTCAACATCGAGGGTTTTTTGTATGTGTTCCGGAACCATAGACTTCTGGGTATCCAAAGGGAACGAATGGCCCGAGCTCGCTCGCCACGCCATAGAGGTGTTGTCCTGCCCAGCAGCCAGTGTCATATCTGAGCGGACCTTTAGCACAGCTGGAGGAGTCATTACAGACAAACGCATCCGACTTTCCACAGATAATGTGGATCGTTTGACTTTCATCAAAATGAATCAGGCATGGATTCTGATGATGTTGTTTGGCCCATTGCCGAGGTCAACCGATTAGTTGCCGGTCTACTTCACTTCCTCTTCAAACAGAAATGGTCCTCTTGAAAACTTTTTTTTAAAATGATCATTTCTTATTGCAATTTTTATTTTCTTTTCCCAACAGTTCATTTTGCTGGTTTTGCTGGTGAGGAGACTTGTAAAAGACAGCAAGGTTTTATGACAACACCCGTATTCCATTTACTCACTTTAATCTTTAGAAGTTTTCGCATTGTCATGGTTTGAGGTCATGTTGCTGTGAGATACAGCTATAATTATGGTCCTTTGGAACAGAAAATGTGGCTTTTAAGTGGCATTTCTCCCTCACCCAATTTTTAATAGTGGCGGGGAAAGTCATATTTATAATTTTTTGGGGTCATGTTGCTGTGAGATACAGTAATAATCATGGTCCTTTGGAAAGAAATGTGGCTTTTAAGTGGCATTTCTCCCCCACAATTTTTAACAGTGGCTGAAAGTCATATTTATAATTTTTTTTGGGGTCATGTTGCTGTGAGAAAAATCTATAATTTATGGTCCTTTGGAACAGAAATGTGGCTTCTAAGTGGCAAATTTTTCCTCACAATTTTTAACAGTGGCTGAGAAGTCATTTTTTTTATAATTTTTTGGGTCATGCTGCTTTGAAATGCAGCAATACTACAGGTCCTATTATAAAAATGTTGTTTCTAACAGACTTTTGTTCATCACAATTGTCCAAAGTGGCTCAAGGGTCATGCTTTGAATTTTTGGGGCATTTTGCTGTGACATGCAGCTTTTACTACAGGTCCTATTATAAAAAAAATGTTGTTTCTAACAGACATTTTGTTACGGTTCCGGACGCGGAAGTGGATCCACTGGACCACCACAAGCGATGGTGTAAGCCACGGCAGGGAACGGAATCTAAGTAGGTCCCGGTTTTCACCAGAGCCCGGCAAAAGCGGGATGGAATTGCTGCGGCAGGAGTCTACCAGGTCGTTACCCCTGACGTGACTTGCTTGCGGTGGCAGCCGAAGTATAGCGTGGTGCAAAATCGTCATGCAGGCTCATATTCGGGGTCAGGCAGAAGGTCAGGGCAGGCAGCTATGGTTCGTGGTCGTGGACAGGCAGGCGGCAGAGATTCGTGGTCAAGAGACGGAAGCGAGGGTACGGTACATGGTAGATCAGGACGAGACAATAGGGAACGCTTTCTCGATAGGCAAGGCACTAAAAATTGGCAGGGAGCGGGCGGAAGCGCCCAAGTGAAAATAGAGGCAGTGCCCGGCAATTACCCAATTACCCGGCGCACCCCCCTTTAACTCACAGAGCGGGGGCGCGCGCCTTAGACCCAAGGGGCGGCCCCGGACAGCAGGAGACTGCGGGGACACAGGGGCGCGGCGGGTAAGTACTGCGGCGGGGGCGAGTGCGCCCGCCCCCCGAACCCGGGGCGGGGAAATCGCCCCCGGGGGGGACCGGGCAGGTGCCCCGGGGGGGCCCCCGCCCGGGAGGATGCGGGGCGCGGTGCCGTACCCCCCCCCCCTTGCCCTCCCTTCTTCCTCCCCTGGAGGAATCTCTGCAGCAAATCTGGCCCAAGTGTTGTCCTCCGGGTCCCACTTCTTCAGGACCAAACTCCTTCCAGCAATCAGGAAATCCCGCTTTCCTTGATGGTTTTCATGTCTGGATCTCATTTACAGTGAAGAGGGTTGGCGGCCTCCTTCAAAAGATGGAGGCTTACCCTTGGGGGAAAAAACGGTTCAGGCCACAGGCTTAACAAGGAGCATGGAAGGGTTGGGACTACGCTTGTGGGTGGGACCCGGGGTTTTTGTGGGCAGCCGGGGTTGATGCGGGCAGTATTCAAATGGCCCTACGTACGGGCCCCAATTTGCGAGGGGTCTTACCCGGGATTTTTGGGCCATAGCAGCCCTTGTCGAAAGGCCAAAACATGGGGGGGGTCTTTTTTTTGCCCGTTTGGGGACCTTCATGCGTGCCGATGCAAGCTGCAGAGACTGGCACGTCTTTTCAAAATGAACCATATTTTGGGGTTTAAAGTACCCGCTCCGGCATTTGATGGTGGAGACATGGTAATGGAGGGGGGGGATGCGGGCCAAGCGATGAAAAATGGTGAGGGTACCGTGGATTCCGACCCCGGGGTTATGGGAAAAAACTGCCCAAAGAAGCAATCTGGCCCCGTCACCCTGCGGCCGAGAAAAATGTGAAAAATGCCCCCAGGTTTGTTGTCCTCTCCACTTGGCGTTGTCTGGGGTGGTAGGGGGAAGAGAAATCGAGGTTCACCGCAACCGAGAGAGGGGCCCCGCCAAAACCCTCGACACAAATTGGACCCCCAACCCGAGAATTGTGTGGGGAAAGCCCGTGTAGGGGAAGATGTGGAGAAAAAATGGCTGGCCAAACTGGGGGGCGGGGGCAGCCCTGGAAACGGGAAAAAGTGTGCTCTTCAAAAAAACGGTCCGCGCCCACCTAGATGACCGTGTTGCCCCAAGGGAGGGGGGATCCCTGATGAAATCCATTGCCCAAAGAGTCCAAGGGGCCCTGGGGGGGCAGAGGCTGGGCAAACCCACGGGTTTTTGGGGGGAGTCTTTTTTTGAGCCCAAATAAGCAGGACTTCCCAAACCTTGTGTCCCCCAGCGCTTGGCCACCAGTAAAAAGAGGAAATTTGGAGGGAAAGGGTTTTGTGTCCTGGTGACCAGGCACAAGGGGAACAGTGTCCCCCTTTCAAAATTTTCGCAGGCGCGGCGGACTAAGTCTTCCCGGAGGAACCTTTCGCAGATCTATGGAGCCCCGAGATAGGCGTTCAGGGGAAATTATTGCTGGGGCTGCCCCCTCACCCAACACTCGGAGAACGGGAGAGCGCATCGGCCCCGACTTCTTCTCTGTGCCGAAATGTATCGGAATTTGAAGGCGAGAAGAACAGGGACCACCCGGCTTAGTGGGGTTTAGGCGTTGGGCCATTGGAGGTATTGAAGATTTTTATGGTCGGGGTAAAAAGGGGATGGGTAGCGTGCGCCTTCCAGAGTAACGCCACTCTTCTAGGGCTAGTTTAGCCAGCAACTCCCGGTCTCCGATGGTGTAAATTTTTTCCGCAGGGGGGAAAGTTTGGAGAAGAAAGCAAGGCGACCATCTTGCCTTTAGGTCCCTTCTGCGTAAGAAAAGCGCAGCCGACCCAGGGGGGCATCCACCTCCAGAAAAATTGGCTTCTCGGAATAGGTCTTGGGGCAGGGGGCCGAGGCGAAGGCTGCCTTAAGTTGGAAATGCCTTTTCGGCCCCGGGGGGCCATGTTTTGGGGTTTGGGTTCTTTTGGTAAGTGCAATGTAGGTGCCCCCCAAGGGGAATAATGAGGGTAAAAAATGACGTAGTAATTCGGAAAACCCAGGAAAGGGTTTTTATGCTCTAAGGCCCCCCGGCGGGGCCACTGCAAAAAAGCCGGGCAATTGGCAGGGTCCCTTTAACCGTGGTCCCAGATGACGTAAAAGGAAGGGAGGTGGTTGGTGGAAGGGACATTTTTCTAATTTTGCGTAGGGGGTTTCCGTAGCGCTCCAATACCGCGGAATGAGAGCGATGAGTCTCCCATCGGAGAGAACACCAGAATGTGTCTAGGTAGACCACGATACACGTGTAAAAAGGGGATCCGGAAAGTATCGTTCACAAATTCTTGGAAGATGCTGGGGCTTGCCCCGGGCCGAAGGGCATGACGGATATTCAAAGTGTCCATCCCGTGTGTTAAAAGCAGTCTTCCACTCATCCCCCTCTCGAATGCGGATGAGGTTGTAGGCCCCCATTTGGAAAGGGAGGGACTGCAATACCAACAACTTGGACAGGAGCACGGTCAGCTGCTGCACCTTAGGATGGTTGGACGCATACTGTTGTCTCTTTGCAATCGCCTCACTGAACGACTGCTGGCGCCATGAGTAGCGAGGAGCAGGAGCATTTGGACCGGGAGATGATGTCAAAGAGAAACAGCTCCCTTCTGCAGAGGTGGTGGAGCCTTGACTGGCTGCAATGGCATGCGTGCCACTGGGCGCTGCTGCTGCTGCTGTTGCTGCGGCGGCAGGATGGACCACCACATCTGAGCCACGTTTCTCCCAGGCCACCGGATGGTGACGCTGCATGTGTTGACGCAGGGCTGTGGTGCCAACATTAGCTCCCTGGCAAAGCTTCACTTTCTGCTTACAGATTCTACATATACCCATATTCGGCTCCTCCGGTGTCTTAGCAAAGAACTGACACACCGCTGAGTATCGGATTTTACCGCCAACGCTCTGCACTGAGTGACTACTGCCGCCGCTGCCTCGCTGAGCCCCTGTGCCGCTCCTTTCTTGGACCTGCGAAGCGGTTTTTTACCCCGTGGCCGCTTGGCTCCCGACCTCACACTACTGCTACCCTGCTGACTCACGGCCACACAACCCACTTGCTGGCTGCACCGCTGCTTGACACGCAAGCTGACGCCCTCTTCTCCTGACGATGATAGAAGCCTTGCCTCACCCGGCTCCCAAGTGTGGTCGGCTACATCATCATCTATTTGTGTTTCATCGTCACTGCTGTCCTCATCACGGGTCATGGTATGCAGAGGCTGACCCCTCACAACATGACCTCCCATGCACTCTCAACATCTATACTTTGCCGCCTACTGCAAGAAGCAGGGGATATTGGCCCCATTTCTTTGCTGCCAAGTAGCTGCTAACTGCCCTCCTCAAATTGTTCATCCTCGCTATATAGTGGCGCTGAGCCCAGACCACATAGTAGATCTCTGGCTGAGGTAACCGGATGGGACAGAGGCGGGTTGAGGACAGGTGAGGGCCGCTGTCCCGCTCCCGGGCCATGCCAACTAAGGGTTGTGTTGACGTTCCCCCCGACTCTTGGTGGGGTTGTCAGATGTCATTGGGGGGGGTGACCCAAACAACCAATCGAAACCCTTGGGTTGCTGAACAACCACGGGTAGTGACAGCGGCGTTGTGGCCTCACCGAGGGGACCCCTGCGCGAGTCCCGCTGTGCTGCGACCTGGGCCCGGAATGTTTTTGCCCTGCCATCACAGGTGAAGAGCCTTCAACCCATTTTTCGAATATGTTTTTTCTAAAATGTCAGACACTGTTTTTTGGGAAAATATTGTATATGATAAAACCAATTGAGCCACCACAAATGTAGCTTTTTTGGTGTTCAATTTTGGCGGGTTTTTTATGCTACACAACAAAAGATAAAAATTTTAATTAACCTTGCTTGTGAAATTTGCTTAGGAAAAAAATTTTTATTTTGGCGTTGAAATGCGGTTTTTGGGATCACATGCTGAAAAACAACGTTAATTTTAAACCCCGGGGGTTAATTCGCCAAAGAATTGAGCCACCGCAAATCTAGCTTTGTAGCGTGTTAAAATGCGGTGTTTTTTAGCCCCACCAAAGAAAAAATTTGTAAAAACCTTTGCTTGTGAAATTTATAATACAGGAAAAATGTATATATTTTGGGTTGAAAATACGGTTTCTTGGGGTCACCCAGCTGAAAACAACGTTAAATTAAACCCCCGGATGTAAATTGCGAAAAAACAAAATTGAGCCCCCACAAACTAGTAGCTCTTTGCGTGTTACAAGGCTTTTTTTTACGCTACACAAAAAGGATAAAATTGTAATTAACCTTCGTTTTTAAAATTAGCTACAGGAAAATGTATATTTTTTTGGCTTTTGAAAATGGGGTTTCTTGAAGTCACTACAGGATAAAAAACGCTTAATTAACCCCTGGATGTAAATTGCCCCAAAAAAATTGGAAACCCAAAAAAATGAAGTGGTATTTGTATTGTAAAAACGCTGTTTTTTAAATGAATACAACAGGAACTGGCTTAGATCCCCTTGGTTTCAATGTGCTGTGAGCAGATAGGATTTAAATATATATGAAAGCTGCAGTGGATGCACACTGGATTTCAGATCCAATACCCAAAAAAATCATTAAAAACGTTAAGAGAAGCAGTCTCTGAGACAAGCTGAGACACCCACAGATAATCGCTATATAAAAATCAATTCTTCAGTAAGAGCTATCAGCCCCGGCAGCACCTTCCCTGATGAGCACAGTGAGAGGAGTGTGAGCTCCCGGCGTCGCGCCCGGACTTATATAGTGCGGTGACGTCACAGAATCCCGCCGGTCTCTGATTGGCTTCATCTCTGCACATGTCATGCAGGCTATGCCCTTCTTCCTCCCAGAGTGCTTTGCCCCATGTAGCGCCATGTGCTCGCAGCCATTTTATCAATCAAAAGCACACTTCGTTCACCCGAAGTCCCCCAAACTTCGAGTTCGTTCAGAACCGAAGTTTTCCTGAAATTCTAAACGAATTCCACTTCGTTAGAATCAATTCGCCCATCTCTAACTTAATTTCATTTCATATCGTGCTCTGGAAAAATGAGAGTGGCGCTCTGATCGGTTGCTAGACAGTTTTCATACATGTGGTCCATAATGTATGTAAAAAAGCATCACTCTCAAGAGAAATTAAAGATAAAAACTGAGCTTTAGTTCATACTACATCTCAGAAGCTGAAATTGGCCATACACATTACTTATATGTTGGCAGATCTTACCAGCTTTCATAACCTTCACAATTTCATATTTATGGACAAGGTCAAACTGTCATTAAATGGGTTTTCTGACCATGCTGTTTCACAGAGTGACAGACAGCATCGGATTCACACTGCCCGGTCAGCTACAAAGCTCAGAGGAGTGTAAACAATCACTTATCAATGGTAAACAATCTTATCTTGTTAGAGATAAATACTGTACTCCATCTGACCATACTGATGTCACTCCCTGCTCTCTGTCTAATTAGAAAGGGACAGATGGAAGGTAACTTCGAGACACCTGTATGCACTCAGAGCAGATAAAATCTCTCTTATCTACTGACCAGGGCAATATCAATAGAGCAATGTATTTAGTAAAAGTCTTCATTTACCTTCCCCGACATGCTGAAGGCTAATTATTGCAGTGAGAAAATCCTTTTAAGGCCCCATTTACATCATTTTTTGTTCTGTTGAGATACTGTGAAGGATTTAACCCGACAGATACCGCAGCAGGCCATAGAGATCTATAGTCCAAATTGAACTAGGTTTGTCCTAATTACGAAACATATACAATTCTATGGACCTATTTATAGATGAATTGATATGATTAGCTTTACATTTTATCTACAACCAAAAATAAACCCTTGAATATGCCCTCAGATTCTGATTTAAATTTTTTCTTTAAAAGTAACTGAGGGAATCTTTACTGGTACTTTAAATCCTTTGAATCAGATTTCTTACTTTTTGGGGATAGAAAGCAGCTTTCTGACATCTACTATTCTCAGTTATACCATCTCTCAAGAGCCTGTTTTTTTCACAAAACAAAACTGGTCTTATCCCTTAGGCTCTAAGCTCTTCCTGACTATCCATCATAATCTTTTCCACACCCTTTTATCCTTCTCACTAGACAGAAATGTGCTTGCTTAGATGTATACTTCATGTGTTTAAAGGGGGAAGTGGGTTTCTTTTCTTTTTGCAGTAATAAAATCAAGACATGAAATGTTTAAAAACACACAAATCTCTGAAGATGCACTTTAACGGAGCAAAAATGAGGATTGAATTTACAAGAAGATCTAGAAACACTTCCCATTGTATAGTCATTCTGTGATCACAATCACACTCAAAGTGCAAACAATGATAGAAAAAAAAAAAAAAAAACATTTTGTATTTTTTCCAACATTATTTTATCTCCCCTTTTTTTTTTATGTTTACCCTTACCACGTTTTTGCTTGTTGTGAGAAAATATGGTTAGAAAAAGGGGCAGGGCTTCTACTAGTTGTGCCTGATGGGGGACAGAGAATCTTTTTTATGCCCTTTAAGACAATTCCACTAGCAGGATTTAACCCTTCCACCCCATCCCAATTTTGACCTCTATACAAACCCCTTTTTTAATCTGACATATCACTTTATGTGGGAATAACTATTTAATGCTTTTACCTAAGTGATTTAGAGAATGTTGTCTTGTGAAACATTGTGCTTTAAGTTAATTATAAATTTTGATCTGTACAGTCTATTTGTGAAAAACATCAAACTGTTGTGAAAATTTGGAAACATCTGAGATTTTACAATTCAAAGATAGTTGGCATAGTTTTTTTAAATATTTTATTTTTGTACAACAACTTTTAGGGACTAGTCAAGTTCTGACATGGGGCCTGTAGGTTAGACACCCCCAAAAATCACTCCATTTAAAATAAATGCACATCTTAAAGTACTCAAAATAGCATTTAAGTAGGTGTTTTTACAGTAATTAAAGCAAAGAGGAGGTTCAGTTTCAAAATCTCACTTTTTTGTACATTAATCATTTTAATCCATCTTTTAATTCAGCACAGTAGATGTTAACAGTAAAATGCAACTTAATATTGATTCATCCGATTATGGTGTTTCCAATATATGACCTCTTTGTGATATTTGACTCAACTTCAGGCCTCAGAATAGAAGGAGCACCTACTGGATTTTGGGGCCTTTTTATTAGGATATATATTTTTTTAGGCACCATTTGAGGTTTGCTGACACACGAAGGTCCTAAAACTTTATAACCACCTCTAAAAAAGACCTTGGTTTGGAAACTACATACCTTAAGGAATATATCCAGAGGTGTAGTAATCATATTGACCCCACAGGTGTTTCACAGTTTTTTTTAGCGTGAGCTTGTGAAAATTGAAAGTTAATTTTTTTTCTAATAATAATGAGTTATAGATTACATTTTTTTATTTTTTCACAAGGAATTCTGAAAAAAAAATAAATGGAAATGTGTTACACAATCTCTTCCAAGTAAGGCAATATTGTATAATTGCAATAGGTGAAAACTGCTGTTGGACCCGGCGGGGCGTACAGGAGGGAGAGTTTTTTGGTTTTTGGGAGACAGATTTTTGTGGGTCCTTGCCCCTTTTGCAAACCCCCAAAATACCGAACAGGTGAAAACTCTTAGAGATACAAATTTTTAATTTTTTTTATGTGTTACTGTTTTTATACAATAACTGGAACTAGTAAAAATTGATGACGTGGTGTGGGGTGGTGCAACATGTTAAATTGCGAGAGTGCAATTTAAATTAGAAATCGGCTTTAATTATCACCATAACTACCGTAGTAAAGGGGGAAAGGGGGCCCTTTCCAGCGGGGCCGCGTGCAGAGTGAAGTGGTTAGTGGGCGGGGGACGCCGTTTGCCTTATGTGCCAGGGCATCTAAATGCCTTGTCCCGGCCCTGTGTGTAGGGGTTTGTTTTTTGCGGGATGAGTTGAAATTTTGCTAAGTACCATTTAGGGCTACACATGACTTTTTGATAATTTTTTGGGTGGCAGAATGAAAAAAAATACAGCTATCCTTGTAGTGTTTTTATTTTTTACAGTGCTCATTGTGTAGTATAAATATATTCTAATTTTACTGTGTGGGGTTATACGAGTACAGTGATACCCAAGTTATATAGTTTTTTTTATTATTTGTAGTACTTTAGATAAAAGTTTTTATTGCTTTTATTTATGTATTCTAAACTAAAAGTTTTTATTTTGTCATATACTGAGTTGTACTTGTTTTTTTTTGTATGGGATGAACAGATGTTTTAATTGGCACCACTTTGGGGTTTACATGATTTTTTTTAATGCTTTTTATTTTATGTGCAGCGGGATAAAGGAAAAACACAATTATGCCCTTTTTTTCTCACAGCATTAATCATAAAGGTTTAATAGCATGACATATTTCTAGGCTAGTTCATTACAAATATGTTACTTTTTTTTTTTTTTTTTTTTTTTTAAAGGTGATTGAGGAAAGGGCGGTGTATGAGTTTTACTTTACTTTGTGTGTGGTTTTATTTACTTTTTTAAAAACTTTTCCCCATAAGGAACTATACTCAGGAATTTACTGCAATATATTGTGCACCTGTCAACCCACCTTTCCATTCCAGGGGCCCTGGGGAATCCCTTGGTGACATCAAAGCCCAACATTTAAACCCCCCTTTTGTTAGACCCCGGGGCCTGTCATGGAGGCCATCATATCCGGGGCAAACGCGCAGCAATTTTGGCCATGGAGCCCCATTTGGGAGCTCCTCTTGGGGTTACCCCCCTTTAAACTATGTGGTCAAAATTTTTTACCACAGCTTTTTTAGGGATTTTAAAACACCCGGGTTTGGATTTAAACAGCCCCCAAACCCGGGTAGGGCTTTTTCCCCGAGAACCCTTCCCAATTTGGGAAAAAGGGGAAAAAGGGGAAAATGTAATTTAAATTAGTACAAAACCCGTAAGCAGATTTTGATAAAGGGTTTTTTTTTTTCCCTGTTTGTGCTCCCGGGGCAGGGGCCTGATCTCTAAGGGCCTCTGGCTTTTGTCTCAAACTCACCCCAGGAACAGCTTTTTTTCCAAAGGGTCATTTCTGCCCTTATATACTGCTGGGGAGAAAAGGCTATCTGTAGGTAGAGGGCAGGGAATCATCCCCATGGGAAATGGAATTTGGGATGCATTGCAACTAAACTCTGGGGAACACTCAGGACTTTAGGGCCAACTGCAGGTTTTTTTTTTTTTTAAGGTGATTGAGGAAAGGGCGGTGTGTGAGTTTTACTTTACTTTGTGTGTGGTTTTATTTACTTTTTTAAAAACTTTTCCCCATAAGGAACTATACTCAGGAATTTACTGCAATATATTGTGCACCTGTCAATCACCATGCCAGTCCATGCCCTCGATGCGTGGTGACATCAAAGACAACTCTTAACCCTTTGTTAGACTTCCCCGGGCCCTTTTCTGGAGGCCCATCAGCATCCGGGCAAAGGGCCCCACCCAAGGTCCGATGGAACAGTGGGCCCCCTCCTCTCGTTACATCCTTTGACTATGTGGTCACAATTTACCACAGAAATTTGGGGATTTAAAAACAGCCGGGTTTGGGAGTAAACATTTACCCCCAACCGGGGTTAGGGGCCCTTTTTTTCCGAAACCCTTCCCCCAAATTTTGGAAAAGGGGGTTAAAAGGGGAAAGAAAAGTTTTAAAATACAAAATCGGGAAAGCAGATTTTAAAATAAATTTTTGGGGCTTTTTTCCGGTTTGTCCCCAACTGTGAAAAGGGGCCCCCTGATCTTTGAAGCTTTTTCTGGCTTTCGTCTGAAAAACTCTTTCAGGAACATTTTTATCCAAGCCCATTTCGGGCCCTTATATACTGCTGTGGAGAAAGGCTATCTGTAGGTAGAGGGCATGGACATCATACCATAGGAGAATGGAGACTTGGATGCATTGCAACTAAACTCTGGAGAACACTCAGGACTTTAGGGCCAACTGCAGTCCATGCTGCTTTTACCCCAATATGCTACTCTAGGTCAGGGGAGGAGTGGACATCACAGTTGGGGGAAACAGAGACTTGGGAGTGGGAGACATCCAGCTCTTCAGTTACGATTTGTGACTGTGCCTTTTCTCCCCTAATGTGCTATAGTGGGAGAACAGCATGGACAAAATTTGGTGCTGATGTACTTGTCCATTTAGTAATGTGCATCTGTGCTTGTGCTGATCAGATAGAGAATCTGGTCCAGCCAGTGTCAGGCTGGGGCGGCTAGGGCTCACCAGTGGAATTTCATTCTGGGGGCCCATGAATGGAGTTGATTTTATGGGGGCCCACCCTACTGCTACTGTACATGCCTCTTATACTCTGCCTCTGGCTTTTTGCCTCTTTCTCGCTTCATTTCTGCCTCTCCCAAGGAAGTATATGCAGTTTAAAATAAACTCAAGGTCTGCCATGCTCAGGGGTCCCGTGGGGGATTTTCCCTGTTCACCTCTGGGCCATCAGAGACTGAGTCCAGCCATCACATTGGGGGGGGGGGGGGGGTTAATTAATGTTTGACCAAATGTGCCAGGATAATGTGGACCGGAACCAATATAGGATGACACAGAAAAAGCGACAGTGTGAGCCCTACGTAGGCCCCCAAAGCTGTCCCTGCTTACTTGCCTCTAACGCAGTCGGCAACACCTGGATGACAGTCCTTTCTGTACTCGAGCCGGAACTCGGATGCATAGGTAGGAATCTTACCCTGCAACAAGAAAACCCTAGAAGTACCTAAAGTCCCATCCCAGGGTCTTTAGGAAATTGTCCTTGTTGCAGGGTAAGGTTCCTAATGGGGATGCCTTATCTGGGCGAACACCCTGTTTTTTTGTAAGTGAGGGACTGTGTAGTTCCCATTTTTGACAGGATCTACTAGGGTCAATCTACCTGTCCTCACCTATTTGTTTTATTGACACTTTCTAGTGTTTTACTGTGGTGTTTATTGTGAATATACCCAACTTTTGTATGTGTATTACTAGCATTTTTAAATAAAAGCTGTTTTAGGACCATATCCCCATTTTTTTTATTTTGTGTTTATAACTGGTAAATGGGGGTAAATTTCTGGTTCACATTATAAACTAGTATCCGCTGGTATATGCATCGGTAGTGCATCAATTTCCATGTACTTATCATAGCTAATGTCTGCAGAGAGTGATTTCTGCCATGAATATCTCTGACTGGAGCTAGACTACGATCTTCTAAAAGACAAGTAAGAGGCGTTTAGGTTATGTGGTGTAAGAGAAAGCACTGAACACTTGTATAAGATTGACTAGATTAGGCAGCAGCCCGTATAATTTTATGTGTCTGCCAGAATATCTCTCTTAGCAGCTGTCTAACTGAGTTTTGTTGCATTTATTGGGCCACCAAAGCTCATCTAAATCCAAATGGCTGAGAAAAAACTAAATTAAATGCAAATTTGGGATTTAAACATAATAGAGATGTTGTGGCAAAACCGGCATGAGAACCCACCTCTGTATCTAAAATTGAATAAGACCTTAAAGGAATAGCACAATAACATAGCAGTTAGCTATTTATATAGGTAATCTAATGTCTAAGAAATGTTCTCCTTAACCACTTAAGGATGAGCCTAATTTGCCATTGTAGCTATACTTGCTTTTGCATCACTGCACTGAGAGAGCCATAACATTGTAATTTCAACAAACTAGTTTTGTGAGGGCTTGTTTTGTCTCGGATTGAGTTGTATTTTTCAGTAAAATTCAACATATTAACCTTTAATAACTCTTTTTTGTGTGTGAGGACAGGGATTTCCTCATTAATCAATCATCACTATAAAGTACTATTCAGTATTAGCCATATACCTACAACCAAGCTGGACTCATTGAAATATGATTTCCTAAACTTTGTTCAATAAAAATACATAAAATGTGTAAAAAAAAATATGAAAAGATACTATTAGATGTACAGTGTTCTGTAATTAACATAACCATATTACACGTCATATAAAAAGCAAAAAAGAAGGAGAGTGCACCCTTGAATGGTATTAAAGGGGTTTTGCCAAGAAGTGAGTTCCTTACCTAACGGGCCCTGAAAACCCCCTTTTGGAGGCTTGAGAAAAGGGGCGTTGTGTTTCTGTTTTTTAAAAAAACAAGTCCCCCCTTCCTCGGGGTGATGTCACCCATTTCCCACCTACCATGCACGTTCCTGATGCCCGGGTTTCCCCTTATTTTTGAGCAAAAAAAATTTTTGCAAACCACAGGGGAGAACTGATATTGTGCACAAGCAACGGGTACAGACCAAAAGTTTGGACACACCTCTCTTTTCCAAGAATTTTTCGGGAATTTTAAAGACTATAAAAATTGAAAGGTTCACATTTAAGGGCATCAAAAAACCAATTTAAAAAAACCACATGTAAAAAATTATAAACTTAACAAAAAAGTGTAAAACCCAACTGAAAATAGTCTTATATTCTGGGTTTTTTCAAAGTACCCAAACCTTTTGTTTTTTGTTTACTGCTTGGCACTCTCTTGATTACCCTTAAGGGGTAGTCACCTAAAATGGTTTTTCCCCAACAGTCCGGGGGAAGGATTTTCCCAGAGTTTGCTTAGCACTTGGGGGGCCCCTTTTTTGGGGCCTTCATTTCCTGGCGGTCCACCCTCACCCAAAACCTTTCCCCGTTTGGGGGTTCAGGTCGGGTTTACTTTGGAGGCCGGGTTTCATCTGGCGTAGCCCCCCCATCACTCTCCTTTTGGGTAAAAATCCCCCCTTAAACACAGTCTGGAGGTGCGTTTGGGGTCATTGCCCCCTTTTAAAAAACTAAATATGGCCCAAACTAAACGCAAACCGGAGGGGAGAAAGCACCCGCTGAAAAGATGTTTGGGGGTAACCATGCGGGTTCAGTTTTCCCTTCAATTTTAAAATAAATCCCCAACAGGGGCCCACCAAAAAAAGAACCCCCCACATCAACCACCCCTTTCCTTTCCTCCATTCTTCCCCCAGGGGGAACCAGCCCTTGTAGAGTCCTTTTCGTTCCCCTTTTTCTTTGCCCGCACAAAGAAAACCTTTGGTTTTGGAACCAAAAAATCTAAAATTTTGGGACTAAACAACCAAAAGGCACAAATTTCCACGGGGTCTAATGTCCTTTTCCTTGTGTTTTTTGGAACCCCAAAACCCAATCTTTTCCCTTGGCGGGTTTTGCCTGTCCTTACAGTGGTTTCCAAGCAGCTTTTTTAAACCCATGAAGGCCTGCGGCCACCCCAGCCCTCCTCTTAAAATTGTTGTAGAGATGTGCTGCGGCAAGAACCTTTTGGGGCTTTTTTACCGGCCCTCAAAATCTGAGCTTTGTTAACCTGCGATTTCTGGGGGCTGAACGACTCGGATAACTTATCCCCGCAGAAAGGGGTGACTTTTTGGCCTTCCCTTTTTCCTGGGGGGGGCCCCTTCAATGCCCGGGCCATTTCTTTGTAGCGTTTTTGATGGTTTTTGGCCACGGGCATTTGGGGGGACCTTTAAAAGGGTTTCCCAAATTTTTCGGATTTGACAAAACCTTTAATTTCTTAAGTAATGATGGCCCTCTTTTTTTCTTAGCTGTTTTTTTTTCCCTTGCCATAATAAAAATTTCCCAAACAGTCCTTCAGTAGGACTATAACCCCGGTTATCCACCTGACTTTTTGAAAAACCCAAAACCGAGGCCCCAAACCCCCCCTTTTAAAAAGGGCCCAAAAAATTTCCCCACTTTTTAAACCCTTTGACAGGGCAAACCTGTGGGGGTGAAAACCTTTTCCCGGGGGACAAACCTCTTGAAGCCATCAAGAGAATGCCAAGAGGTGGCCAAGCAGTAATCAAAAAAAAGGGGGGGCCTATTTTTGAAGAACCTAAAATTTAATAAGAAAGATTTTCATTTGGGTTTAAACACTTTTTTGATAAGAAAAAAAACCCACATGTTAAATTTCATAGTTTTAAATGCCCTTTTCCCGCGTCAATCAACAAATTTTTTATAGCCCATGAAAATACAGAAAACTTTTGGAAATTTGAAAGGTGTGTCCAAATTTTTGGCTGAATTTAATTTTGAAATTTTTTTTCCCCTCTTATTTGCTCGGGGAGAGAAATAAGCTCAGCGGGCGGGCTTCTTTCATTCCTTAAAGGGCTGCGGGGAGAGAGGGGAGGGGACTGGGGCAGAGAGCAGGGAGCAAAATGCTTGTTTACTCGATAATTACATTACAACCAGGGGAATTCCTATAAAAAAACAAAAGGGAAATTTTTTCTCCCCACCCCTTCAAAGCTCTTTCCCTTTCCCCTGCCATCGGGATAAAAATTTTGGAAAAACAATCCCAAGGGTTTGGCCAGTCGCTCCTTGTCCCCTCCTGGCGTCCTTATACTCTCAAGGAAACCCAATGGAAAATTTTAAATTCGGGGGTTTGTAGATCTCAAAAGGCTTCCACTTTTTTTAATGACAATTTTTTTAGAAAAGTGATTAAATACCCTTTTTTGGAGGATTCCACATCAACTTTAAGACCCGGAAAAAACCCCCTTTTAAAAACCCCTTAAAGGACCCACCTTTTTGGGACCTTCCTGAAAACCACCCCCTTTTTTTTGGGAAATTTTAAGGGGCAATTTATTGGAAAAACCCTTTTTGGGACATTTTTACCTATTCATAGATTCAGAATTGTTTTTCCCCGTGAAAAACTTTAGGTGCAAAAAATTATTTAAAAATTTTTTAACCCCTTTACAATCCTTGTTTGTTTGTGAAAAAAAATCAAAATTTTTAAAAATTTGGAAAAAAAAATTTGGGGCGTTTTTAAATTTTCCAAAATTTCTGCGTGCAAACAGTTTAATTATTCACCCCAAAAAATTTTTTTAAAAATTTGGGCATCTACCATATGTTCACAAAAAGGTTTGGCATCATTTTTTAAATGTCTTTTTTTTTTTTTTTACGACATTAGAGGGCTTAAAAATTTAGTATTTAATTTTTTCACATTTTCAAGAAAAAATTTTCAATATACATTTTTTTAGGGCCCTTTCCCGTTTTTTACGTGGCCCTTTTAGGGGCCTGCATTTAAATACCCCCAAAAAATGGGGCCCATCTTAGAAACTAGACCCCTTTAACGTAATTTTCAACACTATTTAGGGGGAAGGGTTTGATAACCCTTTTAAATTTCACAAAATTAAAGCAAATGGGGGTGAAATTTCAAAATTTCACTTTTTTTTTTCAGAAATTTTCAATATTTATTTCCCTTATTCACAGAAATACGGTAAAAATTTTACTAAAGGGGAAATGCAAAATTAAAAAACAACTCCCCCAGGCTCCGTTTTTTAAACGATATCCCATATGTGGGCCCCAGTTCATTATTTTTGGCTCACCCATAAAACCCCAGAATAGGGGGACAAACCCACTATTTCTTTTGGGGGCTCATTTTTAATAACCCATTTTTTTTGAGGCGCCATTTCAGGTTTGGGGACAACCCTAAAGTGCTAAAAAATCAATAAACACCCCCCAAATAAAATGCATTTTTTGGGAAACTACACCCCCAATGAATATATCCCGGGGGGGCATTGGGGTATATTTGACGCCCCCACGGTGATTCACAAATTTTTTTTTAGCATAAAGGGTGTGAAAATTCAAAAAAATTTTTTTTTTCAAAAATCTGCAATTTTTGCTTAAAAAGTTTTTATATATACAAGGAATCCCTGGGAAAAAAAAACCCCCAAAACTTTGTTAAGGGAATTTCCTTCCCCAAATTCGGAAATACCCTACATGTGGGGTTAAACTGCTGTTTGGGCCATGGCAGGGCGTAAAAAGGGAGGGGGCCTATTTGGCTTTTGGAACGCAGATTTTTGGTGGGGCCATTTTCGCATTTGCAAACCCCCAAAATAGCAGAAAAAAGGCGAAAAAACCCTTCCCCGAAGTCCCCCCCCCATTTGGATTTTAACAACCCCCTTCCGGGATCTCATCAGGATGTATTCTGCATTTTTTGGGTGCACAGGTGTTCCATAAATTTTTTTTTTTTGCATTGGGGAATGAAAATGGGAAAAAGAAAAAAAGCAGTTCGGGCATTGTTTTTTTTGATTTCAAAATTTTAAAACCCTTCGCCGTGGGAGTTTTAAATGTGTGATAATTTAAATATGGGGGGTTTTGGTACAATTAAAAATGATATAGATTTTATTTTTCGGTTTTTTTTTTTTTGTTTTTTTACTTTTATACAGTAGAAATACATCTATAAAAAATTGCGTTTTTTGTTGTCCCAATTCGACAGCCAAAATTTTTAAATTTTTCTGTGGGGCAGAGCTGTGTATTTGGGGTTGTTTTTTTTGCGTTTATGAGTTGAAAGTTTTTATTTGGGAAACCCTTATTTGGGGGCATATGATTCTATTTTTTTATTAAGGTTTTTTTTTGGGGAAAGTTTTTTAACAAAATACAGCAATCTGGTAGTGTTTTTTATTTTTTTTTTTTTATAGCGGTCACGGGACGGTAAAATTTGACATGGAACTTTACTCAGCAGGGCCCAAAACAATTACCCCATACCCAAATTTTTATATTTTTTTATGTTTTACTGTTTTTATACAATAAAAACACTTTTATTCAACCCCGGAAAAAACGGTTTTTTTGCATTTGCCATAGTCTGAGAGCCCTAAATTTAAAATTTTTCTGTCTTGGAGCGTGTAGGGACCCTTTTTTTTTTGCGAGATAAATTGACGTTTTTTTTAGTAACATTTTTGGGGGGGACAAGGCTTTTTGATCGCTTTTAAATCCATTTTTGGAGGCCAGGGTGAAGAAAAATTTCTGCCAAACCAAAATGTTTTTTTTTTTTTTATTTTTAAAAAAGGGGTTTACCGTGCAAATTTCCCTGATAAGTTAGCTTACTCCCTTTGGGGCCCCTAACGGGTTATGGCTACCCTAATTTATATAAATTTTTTTTTTTTTTGGGAAGCACTTTTAAAAAAAAATGAAAAGTGGTTTTTTTGTGTTTTAAAACAATATTTATGCAATCGCATTTCAGAGAGCTATACATTTTTTATTTTTTTTTTTGGATACAGACCCTTAAAAAGGGTTTTTTTTTTTTTTCGGGGGTGAACTTACTTTTAATTGGACAACTTTTGGGGTTTTTTAGGGGTTTTTTTATCGCTTTTTAAAATTTCCCTTTTAAAGTGCCGCGGATGAACAAAAATCTTAATTTCCGTGATTGGTTTTTTTTTTTTTTTTTTTTTAAAGGGGGGTTCCACCTACAGGTTTTAATTTAAATGACATTTTTTTTGGGCAGGGGCATTTCGAAAGGGGGGCGATACCAAAAAAGGGGAATTTATTTATTTTTTGGGAAATTTTTTGGGGGGAAATTGGGGTATTGTAAAGGGGGAAAAGGGGGGTACTTTTTTTTTTTTATTTTTCGTGTTTGTTTTTAAATTGTTTTTCACTTTTTTTTTTCTTTTTTTTTTACTTTTTTCAAAAATTTTTTTTTTACTTTTTCCCCCTAGGGGATTTGAATGAGAGATCTTTAATCTCTCATTCAAAAAGGGAATTTAGTGCATAGCTTTTGTTCTATCAGGGTTTCCCATGACAACTGTAGTCACGATGCCGGGACTGCCCCCCAGGGGGACGGGGCCGGGGGGATCGTGACGTCACAGAAAAACCCGGAAGGCATTTTTTCTGCCTTCCCCCTTTGGGGGTGTCTGTTTAAAGGGGGGGGGGGCAGGGGGCTGCACGATCGTCCGATCCGTGTGCTGCTCGGCCCAAAAAAGAAGTAGGGGGACGATTTTCCTCCTGCGTCTCCCTTTGTTAATTTATCCCGATTGTCACGATAATTAAGGGGGGTTTAAACCCCCCCCCCCCCCCCCCCCCGGGGGCGATCCGGGGGCGGGCTGAACCGTTGGGGGGAAAGTCCCGCCCGTAAAAATACACTTACACCCCGCGCCAACCGGCGAACCTTTTTGCCCTTTTGAGTTTCGCGCGAAACCCCCAGGACGTATCCATATGTCCCCCGGTGCGTTAACCCCCAAACGACCTTGGGCGTATGGAAAAACGTCTAAGGTCGTTAAGGGGTTAACACTCCAATTTTCCCATTTATCCCGACAAATTTCCCAAAGTGGATGATCCTTTTTTTGCAGCACTGGGTAGGGGGATTAAAAAATGTGCGCCTGGGAAAAAAAAAAAACACCAAAGGAAAAAAGCAAAAAATTATGATTTTTATGCAGCTGAAAAAAGGGGGTTCTCCCTTTTTCCAAAAAACCCTTTTTGTCCTGACTGATTTATTATTGTATTGGCATCTTTCTGTGTACTTTTTTGTAGCTTTTTTTGTGCAATAAAGTTTTTTATTATTACTTAAATATGACATAAAATAATTTTTTCCACTGGTGATTCCCCTTTTTTTTCCCGGGGGGGGGACGGTGGGGTTTTTTTTTTTTTTTTGGGTTTTATTAAAATATTAAATGGTCACAAACATTATATAAAAGGTCATAGAAAGACTTGATTGTACATGTTCTATTTATATAAATACACAGTATAACATAATTATGTTCCCAATAAAATAACCATTTAAACATTAAGGGCGACAGGTATGAAAGGGTTTTTCACCCTTTTTCTGGAGTACAATGCACCAACTGACCACACGATTCAAAAGCCCCTAACTATTTGTTGGGCACTTTGTTCAAAAAGACTTTACACTTTCAAATGCCCTAACATAAAGGGGTGTTCTTGGGCGTTCGGGGGCTTGTTTTCACCACATCATAAAGTTAGACACATCTATGAAAGGGTTTGGCAAAACTAGGGGGCAATCTGCCGAACAGGCAGGCCTATTTTAATGGGTCTCCTAGCCCGAGGAGCAAGTGAACAATTTGGAAGGAAAAAAAAGTCCAATATTTCTCCTTAAAACCATAAATTAATAAAAAGAATTTAAAACAATTACAAACACATAAAATTAAATTATTTAAATTTAATAAAAAATTTATTATTAAAATTAATAAAAAAATATAAATATCCCAAAAATACTCCCCTAAAATGCATTTAAAATTAAAAAATCTAAAACTAATTTACATTAAATAACCCACTGATGATGTTTTTTCAGATTTTTTTAAAATTGTAATTTTTGACTACTTTAAAATTTTGGAATGTTTTTTTTTTCTCTACCCTTTACTCCCAAAGGAAAAAGAGCCCACAGCACAGGTATTGCGTGACCTGTGGCCCCAAAGCGGGATCAGTACCATAGTTTTAAATCACTACATTCTATTCTAATGACTTTTTTATTTACCGCCTTCATAACCTTTTAATATATGTTAGGCACATTACTTATGTGCTTAAGTTCCGTAATGCGCCTAACACATAGACGAGGCGCGTCGAACTTTACACACCATTTATAATCACACAAAAACCACTTACATAAGGCGCATTATAGATCAGGCGCATTATACACTGAAAACGAGACTCGACAATTCACTTTGACGCGCTTGTGTTCATACAGCCACCCAAAATTTTTATCCCAAATTAAAAAAAACTTTGGTAAAGTGATAAAGGTGAACATACAGGATAATAAGGGTAACAGTACATAAAGTATCATACTATATCTATATAAAGTGACCAGGAGCATTACAATCAAAGACATAATAGCATAATGCTAGAGTAATACAGGCGGCAGTAGCATTCCAAATGTCACCATACGGCATCAATAATGTGTTAACTTTTTCTATGGGTGAGGACAACTGCTCGTGTAACTCTTTTTTATGTTTTGATATTTTTGCACTAAAACTAAACATTTTAAAGAAAAATGGTTTTCTTTGATGACCTTTTATGTTTCCATTGATGTTCAGCAAAAGTGAACAAGGCTGTAGCAGAGCTTAACTTGTCATCTATTGAATTATAATACCATGGCAGGGTATTTTATCTTAACAATGCTTTTTGAGTGTTTTTTTTGTGTCCCTGGATAAAAGCAAGTTATCTCTGACAAGTAATATTTGCTGCATTTGTACTGTATATGCATGTGGTCCATTTTTGGGTACATAAAATGATAATAACCATTCATTATTTTATTTATTGGGGGAATAGGTTTAAAAGCATTTCTTTGCTGTGTTGGCTTTCTTCTTTACATTGTTGGCGTACAGTGACTATCACCTTTATCATATTGTGAAATCTTTTTTATGATTTATATAACTTTTTAAATTGTGAACACTTCTTTGGTGCATCCCTGTTAGCAACACATTTTTGGGGATTTCTCTGTCCTGCAGACTGATGGGATCTTTATTGAGTTGAGTATGTTATATAGTGAACCCCAAACTGCTCCTTGTGTTTTCTTCTGTTCTTTAGGATTAGTGTTGAGCGATTTTTATCGACAAAGTTGAAATCGGCAAGGTTTTTTATGGGATCAAATTTCCCGATCATGGGGGATAATTAAGGTTAAAAAATGAGCAACATCTATTAAGATCCGCCTTTTTCGGCGCTTTCCCGAATTTTGGCGGCCCCAAAAGAGATTTCGAATAGAGCAGGGTAGATGTGTGGCGGCATACTGGGATGTGATGGTTTCGATTTGGGTGGAAAAACACATACCTCGTTTACATAGAACACGTTTTCCCTTTCAGCCCCAGTGTCCTCCCGTCTCATAGGGATAGGACCGCCTCTCCTTGGGGCCAAACAGCTCAGCGAAATTGTCTATTTCTGCACAGAGAAACCTCTACATTAGCGTTATCCTTTCCAAAATTTTTAGATTAGAGATTTGAAGATTTTTAATTTATTAGCAGAGAATTTTAAAAACATCACCGCTGTAAATTCCGGCGAGGGGAGCAAGGGGGCCCCCCCGGGGGAAAACAGACAGCCTATCTATAAAAACACTGGATAAAGTTCACCAAAACTTTGTGAGACATTGTATGAATTCTTTATTATTAACATTTTTCTATTGAAATATTTCCTATATTTGGGGGAGCCTAACTTATATTGGGATAACATCATTTCTAGTAACTGCAGGCCCCTTTTTTAGGTGCAAAACTCCACTTTTTTTTACGTAACATTTTTAATATGTGTTCATTTAATTTTACCCCTTACAACCCGTGACTGTTTAATATCCACCTTGCATTTTTAAAATTTCAATCCAGCAAACTTGTAGTCAAAAAGGTTTTTTGTTGCCAAAAAAAACCGGTTCATACGAAAACATAACAGTTACTGTTTATTGACTTTTGCCACAGCCTTGTTCATTGACGCAGCATCCACGTAAATACTTGAAACAGCACTTCTATATTCCCCACGAGGTGAATGAAAGGTGCAAAAAAATACCGATTATTTTACCAAAACATAACATTTACGTGTTTTTTTATACATTTGCACACCCATGTTTGTTCATTGATGCAGCATCCACGTAAATCTTAAAACAGCAATTCCATATCCACCACAGGTTGAAATTGAAAGTGCAAAAAATACCGTGTATTATACGAAACATAACAGATACTTGTTTTTTGACTTTTGCGCACCCAGCATGTTCATTGACGCAGCATCCACGGTAAATCTCAAAACATGCAATTCTATATTCACCACAGGTGAATTGAAAGTGCAAAAAATACGGGGTGTTTATACCGAAAACATAAACAGATACGTGTTATATATTTGGACATTAGCGCACCCAGCTTTGTTTCAATGACGCAGCATCCACGTAAATCATAAAACAGCAATTCTAAAGTCATCCCAGGTGAATTGAAAGGTGCAAAAAAATACCGTTATTATACGAAAACTAACAGATACGTTTTTGAAGACATTTGGCGCACCCCAGCTTTGTTTCATTGATGCAGCATCCTCGTCACATCTTAAAACAGCAATATCTCTATTCACCACAGGTAATTGAGAGGTTCTGTGACATTTATAACCTAAGTGTGTTACCCAAGAGTAGTCCACGTAATTCCAATTGAACTGTTTGTGGATGTTAATTTCAGCTTCTCCACGCCTTGTTTTGCGTGTAATAATGAAGTGTTGTATGCTCTCCCATAGACTTTAATGGTAATCGCTCATAATCGATGCTCACTACGAAAAACCCTTATCGATCGCGCGACTATCGACTATCGATCGATCTCGATAGCCAACGCAATCGCTCAACACTATTTAGGATGTATCACGGGTAGAGGTTCAACTGCCATCATCCAGATCAGAGTTCCTCTCTAGTTAACATTAATCAGATTATCTCAGTGCTTAATTATGTAAATAGTTCACAGGAAAATAGGCTTAGGGTCTGTCTACATGATTAGATATACATTATCTCACAAACGTGAGTACACCCCTCAATGTTTTGTAAATATTGTGTTAGAACTTTTCATGGGACAACACTGAAGATATGACAATTTGATACAATGGGAAGTAATCAGTTTACAGCTTTTGCAACAGTGTAAATTTGGCGTGCCCTCAAAATAACTCAACACACAGTAATTAATCTCTAAACCACTGGCAATAAAAGTGAGTACACCCCTTAGCGAAAATAGACAAATTGTGCCCATAGTGTCAATATTTTGTGTGGCCATCATTATTTTCCAGCACTGTCTTAACGCTCTTGGGCATGGAGTTCATTACAGTTTCACAGGTTGTAGTCACTGGAATCCTCTTCCACTCCTCCATGACGACATCACAGAGCTGGTGGATGTTAGAGGCCTTGCGCTCCTCCACCTTACGTTTGAGGATGCCCCTATGCTGCTCCATAGTGTTTAGGTTTGGAGTCCAGCACTTTTATTCTCATTTTCTTTAGCAGGGCAGTGGTCATCTTGGAGGTGTGTTTGGACTTAACATATTGGAATATTGCCCTGCCGCCCAGTATCCGAAAGGAAGGGATCATGCTCTGCTTCAGTATGTCACAGTACATGTTGGCATTCATGATTCCCTCACAGAACTGTAGCTCCCCAAAGCTTTCAGCACTCATGCAGCAGGCTGAAATCATGAGGCTTCCACCACCATGCTTGACTGTATGCAAGACACACTTGTCTTTGTACTCTTCACCTTGTTGCAACCACACATGCTTGACACTATCTGAACCAATTAAGCTTAAACTCGGTCTCATCAGACCATAGGACATGGTCCCAGTAATCCATGTCCTTACTGTGCTTGTCTACAGCAAACTTTTTGCAGGCCTTCTTGTGCATTATCTTTAGAAGAGGCTTCCTTCTGGAATGACAGCCATGTAGACCAATTTGATGTAATGTGTGACATATGGTCTGAGCACTGACAGGCTCAAAAGACAATCTCTGGATATGAGGCTCAGCATGTGCACTCAACTTCTTTGGGACAACCATGCGCAAGCCTGTTTCTGAGTGGAACCTGTCTTGTTAAACTACTGTATAGTTTTGACTACCATGCTGCAGCTCAGTTTCAGGGCAATCTTCTTATAGTCTAGGCCATTTTTATGCAGATCAGCAATTCTTGTTTTCAGATCCTGAGAGTTCTTTGCCATGAGGTGTCATGTTGAACATCCAGGGACTAGTATGAGACAGTGTGAGAGCGATTACACCAAATTCAACACATCCACTCCCCATTCACACCTGAGACCTGTCAGTGAGGTCTATTAAATTAAGATGTCCAGCACCGATTCTTCTCTGTGACAGTAGGAGGTTTACTGATGAATAGACTTCACTGAGTTTTGATTTTTGCTCCGATATCTTCAAGCTGGGAAACGGATTGTCACAGCTCAAGCTGCAGCTGACCTTCTATAACCCACTTCTTATTTTGAAGCTCTAGGGAGTATTGTGCCTCGCATTGCGCAACTCCCAGAGGTTAGTGCATTTGTTATATACTAACAATCACTATTGTGGAAGCTCCATTTGTTGCACTAGGGTGCGCTGTCTTTTGTCTCCCTCACCCTATCTTTTCTTGTAACACTAATGAGTCACATGACACAGTGAAGGGAAAATGGCAGATTTGGCACAATTTGTCTATTTTTTTTACTTAGGGGTGTACTCCCTTTTGTTGCCAGCGGTTTAGGCATTGATATCACTTGCTACATCCCCATGTGCAGAGGACATGGAAGCAAGTGAAAATTTAGAATGTAAATGTGTTGGTTCTTAGTCCTGTTGGCAGCTTAAGGCCCCCTTCCTATTAGACACTCTGAAATCAAAAAATTGCACAAGGCGGTGGACCCTGGGGTCCACAATATATATATGTAAATATTGCACAAGGGTATGGAGTCTGGGGTCCAATATATTTGTTTCTATATTTGATCCCAGACTTCACCCTCTTGTGCAATTTTTTTTTTATTTCAGAATGGCCGTCCAGCCACTAACTAAACGTACAGAGAGTCCCTCTCTAGCAGTGGTCGGGTCTACTACCACAGCTCCACAAACATGTACTGCACACTGTACTAAGTATAAGAGTCCTGGTCTGGCTTTCTCTCAGCTTAGGGGGGAAAGCACCTAGGATACTCTCCTAGCAAGGCCTGATCTACAATGTCCTCCACTGACTGTGAGCCAACACTCCCCCTTGGAACACTGAGACGCAGACTATTTTAACAGACCTCAAAGTTGGACAAGCAAAACTGAGCAAACTCTCTTAATTATACCACCTGAGTAATAAATCTCCTGGTTACCCTTTCCAAAGTGCCGCCTTCCCTTCACTGACACCACAACTTTTGTAACCCATACCTTGGAACTCAGCTGCTCAGCACCCTTGTGGCTGGGAATGCGATCTTCTAATGTTGCACTCGCCACAATACCCACCTTATGGTAATGGAGTTCTCAAGAATGGATAAATAAATTAAGTGTGAACCCCAACCTAAGGAAAAACAGATTTTCAGTTTAAATTCTCAAACTTTTTAGCCAATTACACCACTTGATCACTAAGGCCAGAAATGGGCTACAGGATCAGGTGATCAATGAATGAAGTCAATCACAGGGAGAACCAAGAGCTGTTGTGGTGCTGGAATGGAACGGGTTTATTAGGTGGTATGAGTTTTAATTTTTCTTTCAGTTTTTTGGACATGTGTGTCGTGTCGTGAGAATTTTTTTTAATCAACACCTTTAGGGAAAGGAAACATTTTTTTACTGTTTCATTGATTTACTGAAGATCATAGCATGTAAGTTGTCGAGAAGCAATGGGTATTAGATATATAGGCATACCTTTTCTCAATTTATCAAGACGCTGATTATAACATTTACTGGGTGCTTGTATTTGGCAAGTATAATGCATTAAAAAGCAAAAAGCATCAGAGGAAGTTCTGTTAGTTAGCACATATTTACCAATTGCCACAGGCTGTAGGTAACTCTAAACATAATTAATAGCTACAGTAGTCGTATTATAGAATTCTTTGATAATTTGGAGCACAAACTGGCACCTATTGCCACAACTGAAAACATTAATTAGTTTTATTGGTGCTTTCATCAGGATTCTTGTCAAATGTAACGGGTTCCCTTCAGTTGTGACTTTACTGTAGCGGAGTGATTTTTATATTCATCTAGTAATAAATTACATTGAAGCTATAAGGCTAGAATGTACACACATCATTGGAACTAGAATGATTTGCTGTTGTATAGTGATGCAAGGTTAACAGGTTGTTTTTTGTTGCATTTTTTGTTTGGTTTCTCAACTACATCAAAAACGTATGCAGTAAAAACACCTGTTTTTTTTTTTTTTTACCATGCAAGTGTTTTCATATTTCACATAAATTTGGAACAAAGGTGAAACTTGGGTTAATTAAAAAATGCATTTGGTTTTAATATTCTATGCATTCTTGATACAATCAAGAAAAACAGCCTTAGCCATCATATTCACATTAAACATTATATTTATGTTCTGCATCACTGTACTTTTGTTCTCCAAGCAAAATATATTTTATTATTGTTGCTGTTGTCATTATTATTTTTATTATCAGGTGTAGTAGTAGTAGTAGTAGTAGTAGTAGTAGTAGTAGTAGTAGTAGTAGTAGTACAACTCCAATTCCAATGTAAAATGTAAAGAAAATCTAGATATTTAATTCATAACAGAACATAGAATACATATCAGAGACTGGAAGCTAGATATTTTTCTATTTAGTTTGAAAACATTAACTCATGTAGAAGTGAATGGAAGCAACACTTCAAAAATGTTGGGTCAGGGCCATGTCTACTATTCTGTAGCATCACCTCTGCTTTTTACAACAGTCTGGGAATATCTAGGAAATAAGGAAACCAATTGCTGAAGTTTTGGGAGAAGAGCGTTGGCCCATTCTTGTCTGCAATAGGATTCTAGTTGCTCAGTAGCCTTGGGTCTTCTTTGCTGGATTATTCACATCATAATGTGCCAAATGTATCTTATATGTAATGGTCTGGACATTTCAGCACTTGGACTCTTCTTCTGTGAAGCCATGTCATTGTGATGGGTGCAGTATGTGGTTCAGCATTGTCTTGCTGAAATATGCAAGGCCTTCCCTAAAAGAGATATCTTCTAGATGGAAGCATATGTTGTTCTAGAACCTCTATATACTGCACAGCATTGATTTTGCTCTTCTAGATGTGCAACCTGCCAGTGTCATAGGCACTAATGCAATCTCATATCATCAGAGATCCAGGCTTTTGAACTGCAAATTAACAAGGTCTTAGGATGATGCCAGGTGGTCAAACTGCATCCCAAATGAGTCCCAGCAAGGCTCAAAGATATAATTTACCTACTCGGATCCAGTGCACAGACTGCGCGTATCTTTGCCGGGAGCGGCTTTCAGCACACCTGTGTCCTGTAAACGATATCATAGCCAACCAAAAATAGACAAAATTAGTCAGCACATCCAAACAATTAGGAAATAAATAAACTGGTCCATGCTGATCAAAGTTACTTCATCTATGGGAATCCTGTGTTCAAGTGTTAACATTATCTTCAGATGGGACCCATTTAATAGAATCACCTTTACTAGTGCCAAAGCCGTAATTTCATGTTGGGTAACATGATCCATTTATACAGACTAAATAAAAAAAAAACCCACTACGCAGAACGGTATGAGTGTCAAACGACTAAGATGGAGACAGCCATACTTTTAGACATACTATACAGGAGAAGTGAGTCCCATCTGATTGAAGAATAGCCTTAGGCATGTTAATAATGTGCACTTACTCACATTTTATTCACATGGTGATTTAAAACCCTCAGTGTTAAGAACGACATTGTAAAATAGTAAGGTTGGGCGAATTTCTCAAAAAATTCATTCGGTGCTGCACTGTCGCCGAATTTTCACGACAAAAATAAATTTGGTCCGAATTACTATCGGGACTAATCCATAAACAAGCAGCTATTACCAGCTGCACAGCAGCCTGCAGGTGCTGTAGAACGAGTGTTGCCATTGCTTAAATATGCAGAGGGAGCTTGGTTTGGTCTACATACAATTGTTTGTTTTAGTATGACAACGCATGATGACTGCCGCCGCTCTTATAATCACTTCACTCTATAAAAATTCTCTGGGGTCACTTAAGAGGGCAGAAACTGACCTAAAAACCTCAAGCGTGGAATGTAGCCTATTAAAGGTCAAATGCCAGCGAAAGCTGGAAAAAAACAGAGCATGCGAGCTCAGTTGCAACATTAGTTGAACAAGTTTGGAGGGTGACGGCGCAGCCACAGCAGCAAGAAGTGTCAGGCATTTGGCACCAATGACATTCTGGAGGTGTTTGCAAAGACAGGGAAGGAAGCCCACAGAATTGGCACAAAGACATGAGAGCCGAGTGCACGGCGGTCAGCAGCAGAGGTCATCAGTGGCACAATGACAAGTCTTGGAGATGGAGCAAAAACAGGAGGTAAGCCACAGAAATAGCCCAATTTGATGAGTGAGACGGATGTACACGGGCGGCAGCAGCATGAGGTCAGCGCAGTGGTCACAAGACATTGCTTGGAGTGGCAAAGACAGAGGAAAAAAAAATAAAAAAAAAAAGAGCCACAGAAAGGCATACAATGACTGAGAGCGGTTAGGTCCACGGCGGCAGCAGCATGAGGTCAGGCGTGGAAACAATGACATCTGGTAGGTGGCAAAAAGCAGGAGGAAGCCCACAGAATGTGCACAATGACTTAAGTAGCGTAGGTCACGGGCGGCACAGCATGAGGTCAGACAGAGTTAGCACAATGACATTCTGGAGGTGGCAAAACAGGAGGGAAGACCCTCATGAATGGCACAATGACTTAGATCGTGAGGGGGAGGTCACGGCGGCAGCATCATGAGGTCAGTGCAGTGGCACAAAGACACAGTTGAGGAGGTCACTTCAGGTAGTCACATCATCACATGAGGAGTCAGGAGAAGTGTCACAATGACGAGTTCTGGAGGTTGCCAAACAGGAGAAGCCACAGAGTGGCACAATGGACAGAGAGCGGAGGTCACCGGCTGTCACAGCAGCATGAGGTCAGGCAGTGGGCACAATGACACAGTGTGGAGGACATGGCAGCAAGACACAGCAAGCAGCATTAGGTCAGAGTGGCACAATGACAAATTCTGGAGGTGCAAAAAAGGAGTAGGCCACAGAGTGGCGACAATGACAGGATTTGAGGTGACGCGGCAGGAGTCACAGCATGATGACAGAGAGTTGCACAAATTGACACGGAGTGGTGTCTGTCACGGCAAGCAGCAAAAGAGCAGCACCGCATGCAACAGCCATGAGGTCCATAGGAGTGCAACAATGACAGAGTGTTGAGGGTTGGAGGTGTGCCAATACACGTCCCTGTAAAGATGGTGAGTCAGGCAGATATGAGAAAACTGGCAGCAGATGTTGTGGGCATCATGTTGTGTGCGGGCATCAGAAAAGTGGCTGAGGCAGGTATTTTGAACCCAGACATACGCCTAAGTCATTGGTTTGTTGGTGGAAATCCCAGCCGATTCCAACGCCTGATTCTCTTTGGACAAATGGTCAGTCGTTCCACAATTTCCCCTGTGACAAGCGGGTCTCCATGGTTAAAGCGATTGGCCCCCGCCTGCACTTAACACCGGGGTGGAGGGCTGGGGGTGGGGGTCTGCCACTGATGCCACACAACTGGCCGGGTGGGCAGGAACAGCTACTCCACTCAAGACTCACTATAGTTTGCGGCACACATCCAGTTTTTGGGCTGCCAGAAATGTCCTCCACGTCCATCGGAATCTTCAAACTGAGGTGGCAGAGTGCTTTCCCCAATTAAATGCCACAACCTGTATTGATACAAGGACTGCTCCAGGTCCTGCTGCTGCAGGGTGGACTGCCTCCTCACTAGTGCGGGTGTAAACGGGAAGCTGCACATCAGTTGACGTCCATGACTTAGTTTAGCTACTGATGTCGCTGGTACTGCTCCCTACCTCCCCCACCTTCCCCAGTCATCCGCGCAGATAGTGCTGAGCGCTTGAGGAAACCCCCGGACAGACCTGTCTAGAGGAGGGACGATGCCGCACATATGCAGCGTCCAACTGATTACGGAGGATTTCCCTATAGTATTGAGTTTTGTCTTCCTCCCTTGTCAAATAGCTGGGAAAAAGCTCCATTTTGGAACCGGGTAGCGAGGGTCCAATAGTAGGGTGAAGAGCCAGAAGGTCATCCACTGTCTGCCGGGATGCTGACTAATCGTCTGTCACTTATAGGCCAGTCAAATAAGCATGCTGCGGCCATCTGCACAGGTGACGTCCGAGGGATCTCCTGCCTCCATTTCCACTGTAACTGCCACGGTGCTTGGGGGTCATCTGCCTCGTCTTTCCTCATCTCCATCCACTCCTCCAGCAGCTCCTGCTCCTCCACTCTTGTCACCTGGGTAGAAAATCCACTCATTTCACCAACAATGCTTTCTGCTCCCAATGTCCTCCCCTCCTTCCTCCTCCATGTTCAGTCCCCACGCGACTGCAATGTGGCCGCGAGATTTATCGCCACATCTCCAGTCCCCTGCCCAGACAGATTTTTCAGCATCTGTTCCATGACATGAAGCAGTGAATGACGTTAATTCCATCCCGTAGTCCTGGCGACTTACAAATAACGTCGCCTCCTCGACATGGCCCTCAACAAACGGCAGGTTGTCAACGCATGAGCAGCCACTAGCTGACATTAAAGTTACCACAGGGGAGTAATTCTGACCTGCCTGGATCAACAAAAAATCGTTAATGATGCCTTTCTCCTGTTCATACGTCGGTCCACACATGTGCAGGGCTGGAATTCCAGCGGGTGGAAAACATCACATATCAAGTGTTTGGGGGAGGCCGTTCTGCCCGCTGCAACTCGAGAGGATGTTCTGGCTTTTCGAATGGAATTAGAGTGCATGCACAGTTTCCTTGGGGGGCCCATTTTCAAATGTTCCTGAAGATCGGTGGAAGAACGTTCAGGAAACCTTTCACAACCAGATTGAACACGTTGCGCCATGCAGCGGCGCATGGACCATCCCGTCCTCGGTGCAAGCGCGGACACCTGTTCTCCCATTGTCCGTCACCATGGTTCCGATTTGCAGTTGTCGCGGGAAGAAATAGAAGCCACACATCGATTTTCCTTGCTGCATGACTCGGAGCAGTTCCGTCCCCTGTGAGACTTCGTTCTGCCGAGGCAAGCCAGTTGTGAACTGGGGGGGGCGTGACAACCGCTGTGCCCTACGACATGTGGTATGATGGAGCAGTACTTGTGGAGGTCTGAGATGTGGTGGTTGTGTGGAGAGGATGAGGCGGACATGTGGCGCAGGTGCAGGAGTTTACAACGTGGAGGAGAAAGCGGCGTCTCCTGTCCAATTTGTTGGTGTGTCCTGGGCAGGAAAGCCCATTCACTCCAGTGGGCCGGTTAAAGGACAAGTACTGGCCCTCACCGTAGTTACAGCTCCAGACGACCGCGCTGCCGTGCACCTTGGAAACAAACACCGATAAGCTCAAGGACTGACCCACCTTCTGTTCTCTTATTTTATGGAAGTGGCTGGTACTGCCTTTATTGGAAAATAAAATACGGCTTGGAACTCTCCGTCTCGGCTCTGCACAAGCCATAGTATCTCTAATGGTGCTTGAGTCCGCCACCATTATTGAAAGGGAGGTACTGCAATACCAACAACTTGTGGACAGGAAGCACTGGTCAGCTTGCTGCACCTTAGGATGGTTGGAACGCATTACTGTTGTCTCTTTGCAATCACCCTCGCTGAACGACTGCTCGCACCCATGAGTAGCGAGTAGCAGAGCATCTGGACACGAGGAGATGATGTCAAAGAGAAACAGCTCCCGTTCGCACTAGGTTGGTGGAGCCTTGGACGGCTGCAATGGGCATGCGTGCCACTGGGCGCTGCTGCTGCTGCTGCTGTTGCTGCGGCGGCAGGATGGTACCCACCCACTGATCCACGTTTCTGTCTTTCTCCACCACCGGATGGTTGACGCTGCATGTGTTGCGCAGGGCCAGTGGTGCCAACAGTTAGCCCCCTGGCCACGCTTCACCTTCTGCCTCACAGATTCCTCATATACCCATATTCGGTCGGCTCCTCCGTGTCTTATCAAAGAACTAGCACACCGCCGGTATCGGATTTCACCGCCAATGCTCCCGCACTGAGTGACTACTGCCGCGCGCTTGCCTTTCGCTGAGCCCTGTGCCGCTACATTCTTGGACCTGCGAAGTCGGGTATTTTTTACCCCGTTGCCAACTTGGCTCCCGACCTCACACTGCTGCTTATCCTATGACTCACGGCCCACGACCCACTTGCTGGCAGCGCGCTGCCTGACGCCAAGCTGGACCCCTCTCTCCTTACGATGATGAAGCCCTTGCCGCCCCGTCTCCCAAGTGGCGGTCGGCTCATCAGCATCTATTTGTGTTTCACGTCACTGCTGTCCTCATCACCGGTCTTTGTATCCGAGGCAGACCCTCTCACAACATGGACCTTCCCATGCCACTCTCCACATCTATATCTTTGCGCCTACTGCAAGAAAGCATGTGATATTGGCCCCCCATTTTTTTCGCTGGCCAAAGTAGCTGCTGACTGCCCCCTCAAAATGTTCATCCTCACTATATAGGTGTGCCTGAGCCCAGACCACAAGTATGATCATCTGGCTGAGGGAACCGTATGGGACAGAGGCGGGCTGAGACAGGTGAGGGCCGCTGACCCCGCTCCCCCCAAGGGGCCATGCCAACTAAGGGTGTGTGTCTAAGTGTTTCCCACTGACTCTTGTGCTGGGTTTGTCAGATGTCATCTTGGAGGAAGAGGATACCTAGTCAACCAAACAATAACCCTTGGTTGCTGAACAACACACGTCCGCTAGATGACAGCGGCAGTTTGTGGCCCTCCAACCGAATGTCCCTGTCTTGCGAACGTCCCCTTGCTGTGCTGTCGACCTAGGCCTGTCCAGAATGTTTGTGCCACTGCCAATCACACTTTGCAGAGCCTGCCACCTCTCTTTCTGACATACTGTTTTTCTAAAATGTACAGACAACGATTTGATGATGATATCTGTAAATGATAAATATATACCCCCGTTTTTGACTCCAAATGAAACCCAGTAACAATCTTGGGTAACCCTTGTATAAAATTGCGCTCCCCCCACAAATGCCAGGAAAAATTTACTTGTATGGTTCGGTTTAAAACACTGTGTTGTTTTACTAAATCATATGTAACCTTCGGTCATGAATTAGTTCTACATGAAAAATGGTATAATATTTTGGCGATGAAATAGACGGTTTTTTTTTGTCAGCAAACCAGCAAAACAACGCTTAATTAACCCCTGGATGTAAATTGCGCCAAAGAATTGAAGCCGCACAAACAGTAGCTTTTGTAGCGTGTTACAATTGCGGTGTTTTCTACGCCACACAACAAGAGAGACAGTGTATACCTTATGCTTGTGAATTAGGCTACTGGAAAAGTTTATAATATTTTGGCTGTTGAAAAAAGAAGAACTATTTCTTGGGGTCAGCACACCAGCAAAACAGACGCTAGTAGGTTAACCCCTGGAGTAAATTGCGCCAAAGAATTGAGCCGCACAAACTAGTAGCCTTTGGAAGCGTGTCAATTGGCGTGTTTTCTACCCACACAACAAGAGATACAGTTAATTAACCTTTGCTTGGAATTAGGCTACAGGAAAAATATATATATTTTTAGGCGTGAAAAAGACGGTTTATATTTTGTCAGCCACACCCAGCTAAAACAATGGTCTTAATTAACCCCTGGATGTAAAATTGCGCCAAAATTGATCCGCAAACAACTAGTTATCTTTGTAGCGTGTTACAAAAATTGCGTGTTTTCTACGCCACAACAACAAGAGATACAGTTGTAATTAACCTTTTGCTTGTGAATTATGCTACTAAAAATTTAAATATTTTGCGTGAAAAAGACAGTTTCTGGGTCAGCACACCAGCAAAACAACGCTTAATTAACCCCCTGGATGTAAATTGCGCAATAGAATTGAGCAGCCCAAAAATGAAGTGGTATTTGTATATGTAAAAACACTGTTTCTTTAAATGAATACAACAGGAACTGGCTTATGATCCCACTTGGATATAGAATGATATATGCAGGCTGCAGTGGACGACGCACACTGGATTTAGATCCAATACCCCAAAAAAATTTAAAAAAAACAATTTAAAGAAAAAGTCTCTGAGACAAACGAAAACAACCCCCCAAGGAAAACGCTATAAAAAAAATTCCAAAAATTTTTCAGTAAGAGCTATCCCCGCGGCAGGGACCTTTTCCCTATCGTACAGTGAGAGCGGAAGAGCTCCCAGCTCCCCCCCGGGCTTATATAAATTTTTTTTGACGTCACAGAAATCCCCCGCCGGCTCTGGTTTTGGGCCTTTACCACTGCACAAGTCATGAAGGGAATTCCCTTCTTCCTCCCAGAGTTGCTTTGGGGCCCCATTAGGGGCCCCTGTGCTTTAAAACCATTTTATCAAAACAAAGCACACCCCCTCGTTTCACCCAAGTAAACCCCAAAGGGTTTGACTTTCGTTCCCAAAACCCAAGTTTTTTTCCCGAAAAAACTAAACGAAATTCCCCCTTCCCTATAGAAAAACGAATTTGCCCATCTCAAAAAGAATAAACTTATGCAATTTTCCAAAATGTAATGTTTGTGTGGAAACTTGGTTGAAATTTTTTTAATGTCTTTTGTTTGTCTGCTTTTTCAGCCACTTCAGTGGCACCCCCTGAAAAATTTTTTTTTTGAAGGTTTTTTATAAGCTTTTTTTGTGTAGTACATTTGCTGCCTCTATCTTTTGGCAAAACCTCCTACCATTTCTGCAGGTTAATTTTTTTCAGAAAAGCTGGATCCTTTAAAACCCCGAATGCATTGGGGACACCAAAAAAAACATGGGTTTATAGGTCTACCTGTGGCCAATGGTGGTGCCTTTGGGAAATTTTGGATAGAATGGCAAATAACCACACATACAGTTTTAAGTAGTGTTCCATACTTACATCTTGTTCAAACGTATTTAACCCCTTACCATCACTTGACATACATTTATGTATTGTTAATGAAGTATGGAGTGAGCTCACTCACAGAGCCTGCTCCATACCCATTGGGTGTCAGCTGTTACTTACAGCCAGGACCTGCTACTAATTGCCATTTTCTCAATTAGATACGGCACTAAAAAATGATGTCACAGTCCATTTTGGTCTCCTGTCATAACATTGTTTGGTGCCGACCAGGTGCCGACCAGTTGTCATGGAAGTCAGGGATCTAATAAAAGGCTCCAGGCCTGCTATTTTTCAACTTCTATTATACACTGCTTAATGCATGTTAAGGTAATAAAACCATTGTCATGCCGCTGTGCTCACATTCGCTTGCGACCTACCTTGTGTTTGCCATGCGGCATTTTCTGCTTGTTCCTCCATACTGTATGCACCATGCGGCCACCTCTGATTCTCCTGGTTACTAGGCGAGGCACAGTCCAATCCTGATGTTATTTATTCCTCTGTAGGTTCCGCTGGGTGTGAATTCTCTAACCAATCACCTTTTACCTGGGACTTTATTAGGCACTCTCTCCCACACCTCTGGGCCCGAGCCTTGGTGTCTACCTGGCTCTGGTCGTTCTGTCTTGTCTTTCTGTCTGGCTAGGCCTGTTTAGTCCTTGTCTGTGTATCTGCCATGCTTATGTTCCTTGCTGTGTCTGCCATTCCTGTTGTTGCCCTGTCGTTTCTTGCCTGTATCCTAGCTGGTCTGATGCTCCTGGGTTGTGTGTGCTTCTTGCTTTTGTGTGCTCCTAGTTTGTCAGAGCTCCTTGCTTGTGTGTGCTCCTAGTTTGTCAGAGCTCCTTGCTTGTGTGTGCTCCTTACCTGTCTGAGCTCCTAGCTCACCTCTGGTTTTCCTTATATTCTAAGTCCATGTTCACACAGCTTATTTGGACGAGGTTTTCAGAGCGTTTCCTCGCCCAAAACTTCGTCCAAAACGCTTTCAAAACGCCCCCAGTCATTTAATTGATTCCTATGTAAAACCTTGTTGTAGTTCACACATGACAAAGTTTTTACATGCCGCTTCTTTGGAAACAAGTGTCATGTCAATTCTTGTAGCGTGTTTGCGGCGCTGTTTTTGGCGTGGTTTTGGGGTGTTTTTGGCGCGGTTTTGAGCACGTTTTTTGTCCTGGCTATTAATTTGTATGGGTGAAAACCTCGTCGAAAACCTGATCCAAAACCTGATCCAATACCTCACCCAAAACCTCGCAGAGAAACTCCTCTTAAACCTCTTCTGAAGAAGCGTGTTTCAGGCGAGGTTTTGATGTGGTTTTGATGTGGTTTTGGGTGAGGAAACGCTCCGAAAACCTCATCCAAAGCCTTGTCCAAATAAGCCATGTGAACATGGCCTTAGTCTGTCTCTGTCTGTGTTCCTTGTCCTGTCTTTGTACATTTTGCTTCCATTCTATGTCTGTTCTATGTGTCTTGTTTGGTCTCCATCCTGTGTCTGTCCCTTGACTTCTGTCCATGTCAGTATCTTGGCTTACATTGTCTATTTGTCTCTATCAGAGTGGTGCATGCAATGGCACTTCTGGCCTGTCTGGGTTCAGCTGCCACTGCTGGGGACTGCTCTGAGGTCACTTAGCGCCCCCTCGGAATAAGCCCAGTAGTGGCACAGTGAGTCCACTACCCACCATGAAATCTTGACAGCCATAGTAGAACACTATTGTGCTATCTGCAGAATAGCCTGCAAGAGACCACTCCCCCTATTGGTCAAGTACCTTAGAAGAACTAAAAGTACAAGTATCCTATTATACAATATATACCTCTACATTGTTTTTTTTTTTATTGTTGACTGTATCTCTATAAGATAAATTAGCCTGAAAAGTGTTTTGTCCTATAGTCAGGTCCAGACTGGAAAGCATTAGCACATACAGCAAACCAGCCTTTATATACATTCTTGGCAAAAATGACTTGTTCTGTTTAAAGAAAAGATTGCTCTATCATTCATTTGTATTATCTGCCTTTCAGAGTAACAACTGAACAAAACAAGTGTAGTGTTCCAGAGAGGCTCTGTGATTTCCTTGTTCAAATAGAATAAGTGCAACTTTGTTGGATAATGAATAAAACATAATTTAGCTTCCATATCAATAAACTGTCTGTCATTGGATAGATAAAATAAAACATACTGCAAACTTATAAAACTTTAAAGACACCCAGATACGCACTCAAATCCAAGGCTCTTTTGGCCCATCAAGGTTGCAGCCAGTTGTGATATTAATGATGGAGTGACTTTTTTGTTTTCTTTCCTCCTCACCTTCCAAGTGCCATAGCTGCTATTCTGTCCATGTAGCCACACGAGAGCTTGTTTTTGCAGCATGAGTTGTATTTTAAGTGCCATTATCTAAGGTAACGTATAATATAGCTTATTGATTAACTGCTAACTTATTCTGGAAGTAAATAAAAAAGCAGCAATTTCCTCATTGTTTTTTTTTTATTTTAAACAGTTCAATCCAGTTATAATTCGCAAAATATTATACTGTATATGTGAAAATGCAGAGTATCACATATATAACCATAATACAATTGGGTACCATGTCAGATAAATACCACTCCAATATCAGCAATCAGGGCAGTATTTACAGCTCATGCTACCTTAGACACTGAGCTGTAACAAGCCTCCATTAAAAGCCTTTAAACCCTTAAGGACCCGGCGTTTTTTTTTGTTGACACGTTCGTTTTTCTTTCCTCGTCTTCCCAGAGCCATAACTTTTTTATTTTTCCACCTAGATAGACATATGAGGGCTTTTATTTTGTGGGACAAGATGTACTTTCTAAGGGTGTTATTCACTATACTATAGAATATACTGGGACAAATTGTGAAAAAAAACGTATTTTCGCCATGTTTGCGGGGGTTTTGCTTTTACGGCGTTCAATCTTCGGTCAATACAATGTGTTATCTGTATTCTACAGGTTGATATCCATCCGACAATACCAAACATGTAGGATTTCCGTTATGTTTTGGTACCGTAAAAAAAATTCCAAACGTTTCTATTCTTGAAATTTGCGCCGCGGCGCAAGTTTGTGCGACCAATAACTTTTTTGTACTAACACCTACGGACGTCCGTGAGGGGGCATTTTTTGCGGGCCGAAGTGTACTTTTTATCTCTAGCAGTTTGGAATGCATGCAACTTTTTTGATCACTTTTATTAAATTTTTTAAGTGATGTAAAATGACCAAAAAACGCAATTTTGGCGTTTGGAATTTTTTTGTCTTCTACGGTGTTCAGCGTACGGGATAAATGATGTTACATTTTTATAGATCAGACTTTTTCGGACGCAGCGATATCAAATATGTGTAACTTTTTATTATTTTATTGTTTTTACTTGTAAAATGGGGAAAGGGGGTGATTTGAACTTTTAATACTTTTTTTTGTACTGTAAAACTTTATTTATTTCTTTTTTTTACTTTAACATTGAGGCCACCTATGGTGCTTGACCACTAGGTGGCACCATTGTCAATACAGTCTAATGCATTGCATAGGCAACGCATTAGACTGTACCAAGATGGCAGTTTCCCCACTTCCTGTCTGCGGGCGGAAGTGGGGAAAACCAGGACATGGAAGTGACAGGAGCCTTCCCAAGGCTCCCCGCTGCCATGTCCGTGGGTCGGATAACTTTTATTCCATTTTTGAAGTGACGTAAAATGACCAAAAAAACTCAATTTTGGCGTTTGGAATTTTTGGTCTTCTATGGTGTTCAGCGTACGGGATAAATGATGTTATATTTTTATAGATCAAACTTTTTCGGACGCAGCGATATCAAATATGTGTAACTTTTTTTATTATTTTATTGTTTTTATTTGTAAAATGGGGAAAGGGGGGTGATTTGAACTTTTAATACTTTTTTTTGTACTGTAAAACTGTTTTTATTTATTTTTTTTACTTTAACATTGAGGCCACCTATGGTGCTTGACCACTAGGTGGCACCATTGTCAATACAGTCTAATGCATTGCAAAGGCAACACATTAGACTGTACCAAGATGGCGGTTTCCCCACTTCCTGTCTGCGGACGGAAGTGGGGCAAACCAGGACATGGAAGTGACAGGAGCCTTCCCAAGGCTCCCCGCTGCCATGTCCGTGGGTCGGATCGCTGCAGCTATGCTGTGGCGGTGCCGATCAGCCTCAAGATCGGTGCGCGGCACCGATCTTTATTCTTCAGACTCTGCGGCCATCTTTGCCGCGGCATCTGATGTGTTAAACAGCGCGGGCGGGTGACGCGGCCCATTCACACTGTAACGGTCGGGTGTTAGCTGCGATCAGCCGCTAACACCCAGCGGCTGTGCAGGGGGGACATGGAGCGATCCCCCTGCAAGGCCCCTTATGGACTCTGGGACGTACTCATACGTCCAGGGTCTTTAAGGGGTTAAAGGACAAGATTACACAGTAATGCTGTGTATAGATCGTGCATTTTGCAAAATAATAATTTTAGAAAAACTGGCAAAAAATGCAATAAGAACACAAAATTACTGCAATATCTTATGCCAGTCCTGGCCATTAAACCCCCACAGATGCTGTGATCCTATTAGACTATTATAGTACTAGCAATCACCACCCTCATGGATAGTCGGCGTGTGAGTGCTTGTTTGTTGATATTTTTGCATTTGAGCAATCTCCTTAGTATGGTACTGCCACTTTTCTACATACTGGTGTGAACTTGTTCTTATCCAATCTGTAGTTTTTTACTAGACAGTTGCCCCCTGCTGGATTGGTGTGTGAGCATTTTTCACTAGTGTTCTGCACCAGTGAAATTTCTCCCATGTAGCACTGGGGCTTATATACCCTTCTATTGTGAATGTTTTTGTTGTCTAGCCCTGGAGCTGTGAGTATGGCTGTTTGTGTTCCTATTAGACTGTTCCTGAGGGAGTTTCATACATGCAAGGAGTAAAACAAGTAGTGCAGGATAACATCTCCTATTCAGCTTTTGAGACAAACCAAGATGTAAAGAAAGAAATTAAAATAAAATACAGTGGTCTAATACAAGATACATCCCCCTTTACCATGTTTCGCCAATTACATGGCATCCTCAGGGGTATGAGGACACCATGTAGTTGGCAAAACATGTCGGGGAGAAGGAGGCGGTGTTCTGTATTTTAATTACACACTTTCCATCATTTATGCAGTAATCCGCATCTACTACATAAGTAGGCAGCATATGCCTTGTTACTAGCACTTCTAATAGAGAGTCTCTACAATTCAATCTTCTTCTCTATATAGTTATTCCTCTACTATTAGTGAGGGACAATGTTTGGAGTGATTTTTAATTTAGCTTTCTGGTAGTAAATAATAATATATAAAACGATGGGTAGTTGTGGATCCTTTGGGCCATTGCAAGTGTAGGTGGAGACCACGGCAGAGAGCAGAGTCTAATAGGCCCCCGGTCATCACCAGAGCCCGCCGCAAGGCCGGATGGGATTAGCTGAGGGGAACCTCCAGGTCACTACCCCTGATGTGGCTACTCGCTTTGACAGCCAAAGTGCTGGACGTAGGACACCGGTTACAGGCAGAGATGACAAGACACAGCAGGTTTAGCCATAGACGTGTAGTAGAGTCCAGGCAGGTAATGGACTGGTCCAACAGCAGGAGAGCAGGAGGAATAACATTAATAATAGACTCATGCAGCGGCAGGAACAGCAGTAGAGTACTTCGGATAATGCAGGGTTAACACATGTAACAGCAACTAGCACAACAAATATGGGTCAGGATCACAGAAGAACAACCATGAACTGACCAGGAACAGAGGCAGGAAGTTCCTTAAATCAGAAGAGGTCACAGGTCATTGGACAGGTAATTAAGAACTGTCCCTTTAAATTACCGAGAGCTGCCTCGCGCACTCTCCAGGGGGCGAGCGTGCACGCAGAGCAAGCCAGAGAAGATTGACTCACACAGGATTGTGGACCAGAGCAGGAACGAGGACAGGTGAGTTTACAGCAGACATAGCAGCAGGTACAGGGGAAACAGCAGTAACCTAGTCATGCCTGCAGTCCACAACGGAAGCCGCGTCATGGACCAGGAGCGCAACAAGGGACATGACAGAGACAAGGGCATGTCCGCAGTCCAAGGCACAGACCACAGCGTGAACTGTGACAGTTTAAGTGTGCTTATGGCACAATATAGTGTCTTAGTTTTAAATACATGAAAGAAAAAACAAACAAGTCCAGCTCACCCACTAATAACGAGACACGGAAGGTTGGGAGCACCAACTGAAAAATCCAAAAGTACAAACAGTTGAATGCAGCGTCTTGAATAAAACTTGAATGCAACTTGCAAGACATGGTGAAATGAAAAACACATGGCCGCTTACACATTTCAGGCAAAGGTGCCCATAGTTGTTTTAGTTGTAAGTATGACCCTGTCCCCAATGTATTAATTATTGGAATAAATTATGTTAACTATACAACATTACCCATTGTGGGGACAGCTGTCACTGCAGCACCTAAATGTCCCAACATGTGTTTCCACTATGTCATATTGTTTACTTCTATTGATTCCAGTGAGTGATTCATTGAGGATATTGGGTTGGTATATGTTTTACATTCTACCCTATTGTATTATAGTTAAATATAGGATAATCAGTTTCAGCACTTTGGGGTGTGTACTATATTGTCAATTAAGTAATCTTTAATCTTTTTGGTGTTCTCTTTGGTCATGTTTGTTTAATTTACATCAAGACTTCGGTAGATGTTCATTTGTTGATTATAGCCATAAATACAGTTCCATGTAAACAAGGCATCCAATCCATCTTCTTTAAGTAGAAAATATAACCCAGCAAAAGCAAAAATCAATTTCTGCCATATTAATGGATATGCTTGTCTGCCTGCCTGCGGTAAATGTTTCATTTTCCTGTGCTCACTATAAAGTGTTTTTTTTTTTCAAAAAAAATTTACATTAGTGTCTAATATTGAGTAAATGTTTTCTAGTGTTTTCCAGTCGAAGTTCAATGAAATTTTTATTTTAAGTAAGACAAATATTGTAATAATAATGGTAATAATAATCTTTAAAAAGCAAAAACATATTTCACTGCACATTACAATTCACAGGATAAATTGAGTAATAAAATCAGACATTAATAAGTTTCAAATTATTTAACAATTCAAGCAATGGGAATAAGAGCCCTGCACACAAGAGTTTACAATCTATGATGGAGGGGTGACACAAGAGGTACCAGCTACATCCCCAAGTCACCTAGCCAGTAGAATGAGAAGTATACTTTTCAATGAAGCCATCAGCTTCTGGGAAATAATGTAGAATTGGGTGCTTAACAGATAAACTGGATCAAGGAAGGTAGCATGAGCACACTCTCGGTGATAGCAGTGAAAGGTTTGGATTATGGAGGTTGTTAGTCTTAGATCAGAGGCAGAAAGCAGAGCCAGGGTGAGGTTGTAGACAGAGATAAGTGAGGAACTGTAGGAAGGTGCAGCACTGTGGAGAGCTTTGTGGGTGAGAGGGATAACTTTAAATTGTATTTTATAGTGAATGGGAAACCATAACAATTAGTTATAGTAATCAAAATGAGTATGATTTAGAGGAACTGTAAGAGTTTTGGCAGTTTTCACAGTGAGAAAAGAGCAGATATATTTTTGAGGTGCAGGTGATAGAAGCATGTAAGGGACTCTGCCCTTCACATCTTATGCTCAAACATATTTCACAGACAGTGGGCATGCTGCTTAGGAGATATGGTGGCACCACACAACAAACTGGAAACATAGGTTGAGGTACTCTGGTAGGCTAATAGATGTTGGTAATACAAGTAGCTCAGTATTTGAAAGATTCAGCTTTAGAGAAGGGGCATGATCTTGGAGACAGACTGGAAGATGTATATAACTAAGCATAATCAGTACAGAGATGGTAATAAAGGTTAAAATTGATGATAGTTTTTCAAATGGGAGGCTCTGTATAGAGAAAAGAGGAAAAACCTAGTACTGAAAGCCGAGAAAGCCCCAAATCAATTGGAGGTGGAAAAAATTAGAAACATTAAATGCACATTGAGCTAGCAGTGAAGTTAGAAAAAACAAGAGAAAGGAACATCCTTATTGCCAATTTACTGAAGCACTTTTATAGGCATTGCGTTTTTTGTGTGTTTTTGGCACTTTTTTTGTAGAGATGCACAGCAATAGATTTGATATGTATTTCTGCAAAAACTCGCCAAAAAAAGGCACACCAAAATCCGCAAAAAAGCGCCAAAAAACGTCCACCGCTTTACTCCAATAGTAAATTGTCTGCCCTGCTCAATCGTTTTTGGTAATATGTTCGAAACAAATGACCAGCAAATAAAACGAGCAGAAAGAAAAACATTCTGTGGAGACAACAGGACGTTTTTACTGTACAAGTCTAAGAGACCTCGTTTCAGTAATTTTTTCAGTGTTTTTAGAAAACAAAAAATGCTGGAAAAATGGACGTTTTTCTGTGCAGTGGAGACACAGCCTAATAGAAAGTTGTTGCTATCGGATTTACTGTCAGGAGATCATTTATGAGAAAAATCTCTGTAGACTGCAGAAACCAGATTGTAAGGGGTCGAAAAGAGAATAAGCAAAGAGAATGCTGATAACATAAGAGTGGACCAAGTGTTACATGAGCTTTGACATGAAGAGGAGATTCAACATTAGTCAGTGGTAATAATAGCATAGTTTAGAGAGAAGTGAGAAGAGAAAAGCTTAAAAATATCTTCTGTTAGAGCAATTATTTCAGCTATAGTCTTGTTTTTCAAATAAAAGGGGCTTTGCCATCACAACCATATTGTTAGGATAAGCCATCATAGTCAGGTAAATACAGGTTCCACTTCTGAGACCTGAACTTATCTCCAGAATAAACCCCCCAAAACTCCTTGTAATGAAAAAAAAGTGGCTACGCATGCATGGTCACTGACCATTACAGTGGGAGGTCCAATTCCCATTGAAATAAATGGAGAGTAAGCGCCATCAATATGCCATAAAACCCCTTAACAAGACAATGGGATAAAGAGTTTGTAATGAGCCTTCTAAGAGCCATAACTTTTTTTTCCATCTACATAGACATATGAAAACTTTTTTTTTTCCTGGACAAGATGTACTTTTTAATGGTGCAATTGACCGTACCATAGAATGTATTGGAAAACCAGAAACAAATTCTAAGTGGGGTGAAATGTGTAAGAAAAAAAAATTATGATTGCAGGGTTTTTGTTTTTATGGTGTTCACTGTTCGATATAAACAATGAGTTATTGTATTCTGTAAATCGATACGATTCCAGCAATACTAAATATATGGGGTTTTCATTATGTTTTAGTACTGTTAAAAAAATGCAAACAATCCCTATTTCTTACATTTACGCTGCAGCGCTATTTTCTGCGACCAACAACTTTTTTGTTCTTCCACCTATGGACCTGTATGAGGGTGCATTTTTTGCAGGGTATAGAATACTTTTTATTTGTACCATTTTGGGATACATGCAACTTTTTGATCACTTTTTATTTCAATTTTTCGGGGACATGAACTGTCCAAAAAGATGCAATTTTGATGTTTGGAATTTTTTTTCTTCTATGGTGTACAACGTACAGGATAAATGATGTTAGATTTTAATAGATTTCGTGATACCAATTATGCATAACTTTTTTATTTTTTATATTTCTAAAAGAGGGGGATTTGAACTTTTAATATTTTTAACATATTTCTATACTTTAAAAACATTTTTTCTTTTTACACATTAACATTTAGTTCCCCTAAGGTACTTGACCAGTAGTGGGCTTAATCATCTGTGCACACTTTAGCTTTGTGTAACCAATGCAGAAGAGTGTACCCAGATGGCCGTTCTATAACTTCCTGCCTGCGTCAGCTACAATTAGCTGCCAGCGCCCGCTATGTTGGACCTTACCGACAATAGGAGGTTCTATTACATCTATTGTCAGTGAAGGGCTAGAATGTGTGTTTTTGATGTATGCTTCTTGTTTTTTATGCATAAATATATTGTTAAAAATAGAAAAAAAAATTTAAAGTGAAATCTCACTTTAGAGCTATCATAAATTTTAATTCAAGCAATTATAATATATTTAATTCCTTACAATACTGTATTGTAAATCTATAAACCAGATTGCCAGATAGGCAGGAGTAATTTTGGTATAAACACACTAAATATTTTTTCTATCATCCTGAATAACAATTTGTAAGTTATCCTGAACTGCATTCAAAATTCTTCTAATTGTCATTAAAAACTGGTACAGTCCAAATAAAGTAAGTCTCCAGAGGGTAACCGCAGGCATATAGGAGGAAGGTCCTGTCTCTATAAAGGGGCACTTGGTTGACATCTCGTAGAAGTGCTGGCAAGAAAGGTCCTTAAAGACTGGACATTTCAGTAACTGGAAGCAGAAATTTAGGTGTCAGGTTCTAAGAGAAGGGTTTCTTTAGACCAGACACAACACAACTGAGGACAAGGTAGATAGACCTGTTTTGAGTGTTTATTGGGTTAAAATGCCTTCAAAGACCCCTTCTTTGGTTTCTGTAAACTGAATGCTTATTATGTGTTATGTATCTCTTAATTATATGTTTTTGCTGTTTTATTATGGAATTGTTAATAAATAGAGGCTCCTACAGTAGTGTTGAGCGATTACGTTGGCTATCGACATCGGGCGATAGTCGGCCACCATCGATAAGGTTTTTCGATAGTGAGCAGTCGATTATGAGCGATGACCTTTAAAGTCTATGGGAGAGCAACAACATCTTCATTCTTACACCCAAACAGGGCTGGAGAAGCTGGAATTAACAGCCACAACAGTCAAATGGATACTGCTACATCTTAGGCACAACACTTAGGCTATAAAAGCCACAGAAAAAAAGTCACACACCATTCACTATCCCTGCCTTGTACCACAGCATGACCCTTAAACCTGCATCACCCACAAATTAAAAAGTGCCTGAAGGCAGTATTATTTGAACCATCATTTTACTTGAACTGGACATTGAATATCCCTGTCCTGGAACGCAGCATGAGCCCCAAACCTGCATGACCCCAACATTTAAAAGTGCCGGAAAAAGCAGTCTTTCAACCACCATTTTAGTTTCACTGGACATTGACTATCCTCTGTCTGGGCCACAGCATGAGCCCCAAACCTGCATGACCCCAGATTAAAAAGTGCCGGGAGAAGGAGTCTTTGAAGCACCATTTTAGTTGAACTGGACACTAACTATATCTGTCCTGTACTGCAGAATGACCATTAAACCTGTCTGACCCACAGATTAAAAATTGCCGGAAATAGGAGTCTTTCAACCACCATTTTAGTTAAACTGGACATTGACTAGAACTGTCCTGGACCGCAGTATGACCATTAAACCTGTCTGACCCAGATTAAAAGTGCCGGAAAAAGGAGTCTTTCAACCACCATTTTAGTTGAAACTGGACATGACAAACCTGCCCTGGACCGCAGCATGACCCTTAAACCTGTCTGACCCACAGATTAAAAAGTGTCAGAAAAAGGGTCTTTCAACCACATTTTAGTTGAACTGGACATTGACTAGAAACTGTCCTGGACCGCAGTATGACCATTTAAACCTGTCTGACCCCCAGATTAAAAAGAGCCGGAAAAAAAAAGGAGTCTTTCAAACCACCATTTTAGTTGAACTGGACATTGACAAAACCCTGTCTGGACCGCAGCATGACCTTTAACTGTCTGACCCACAGATTCAATAAGTGCCGGAAAAAGGAGTCTTTCAACCACCATTTTAGTTGAACTGGACATTGACTATACCTGTCCTGTGCCACAGCATGACCCAGGGCCGGAGTTACAGTGGGTGCAGTGAGAGCCCAGGCAGGCGTCTGTCAACTATTAACACGCAGGTTAAAATGCCCTGATGACGCAGCAACGAAAACTGTCATGCTGAAGCAGAGTGCGGAAGCGGAAGTGTGAGAACTCCAGCCTTCCTCAGTACACAGTCAAGACCTGGGTAGCGCTTGCCCCTCCGTATGAGTGCGGACCAATTGAGCTTCACTTGGAAATACTGGTGGTTAACGCTCCTGTTACACCCAGGTGCCCTTTTTCTTGGCATTCTTTTTCTCATTTTACTCAACGTGCTGGAGGAAATTGTCTCTGTACTTTGTTCTCTGTCCGTGCTCCATACTCCATGTCCTCTGAATAACCTACATCTGGTCAAGTTTTCCTGTACCTCCCTTGTACAATTCAGAAGAATTTTTTTACCAGCTATTTTGTACATGCAAGTTTTTTAGTAGTTTAATTCTAGAAAACACATTTTTAAAATAGGATGGAATCCCACCATGTCTTTGTTTCTCTTTTTTTAATTGTATTAAATGGGTTGTCTCAATAAAGGGAATTATAGCTATGTTAAAGATCTTGCAAAAAACAAGTCATTTTGCAATATGTGTCCATTAACAGTGTCCTACCTATTCCTGTTTCTGACAGCACCATCACCCTTGAGCCACTCTTGACAATTGTGAAGAACAAATGTCTGTTAGAAACAACATTTTTTTATAATAGGACCTGTAGTATAGCTGCATTTCAAAGCAAAATGCCCCCCAAAATTCAAAGCATGACCCTTGAGCACTTTGGACAATTTGTGAAGAACAATGTCTGTTAGAAAACAACATTTTTTTATTAATAGGTACCTGTAGTATAGCTGCATTTCAAAGCAAAATGCCCCAAAAAATTCAAGGCATGAGCCTTGAGCCACTTTGGACAATTGTGAAGAACAAATGTCTGTTAGAAACATTTTTTTTATAATAGGACCTGTAGTATAGCTGCATTTCAAAGCAAAATGCCCCCCAAAATTCAAAGCATGACCCTTGAGCCACTTTGGACAATTGTGAAGAACAAATGTCTGTTAGAAACAACATTTTTTTATAATAGGACCTGTAGTATTGCTGCATTTCAAAGCAGCATGACCCAAAAAATTATAAAAATGACTTCTCAGCCACTGTTAAAAATTGGAGGAAGAAATGCCACTTAGAAGCCACATTTCTGTTCCAAAGGGACCATTGATTATTGCTGTATTCACAGCTACATGACCCCAAAAAATTATAAATATGACTTCTCAGCCACTATTAAAAATTGTGAGGGAGAAATGCCACTTAAAAGCCACATTTCTGTTCCAAAGGACCATAATTATAGCTGTATCTCACAGCAACATGACCTCAAAACCATTGACAATGCGAAAACTTCTTAAGATAAAGTGAGTAAATGGAATACGGTGTTGTCATAAAACCTTGCTGTCTTTTACAGTCTCCTCACAGCAAAACCAGCAAAATGAACTGTTGGGAAAAGAGAATAAAAATTGCAGTAAGAAATGATCGTTTTCAAAAAACATTTTTCAGAGGACCATTTCTGTTTTGAAGAGGAATATGAAGTAGACCGGCATACTAATCAGTGACCTCGGCAATGGAGGCCACAACATCATCAGAGAGCCATGCTGATTCATCTTGATGAAAGTCAAACGATCCACATTATCTGTGGAAAGCCGGATGCGTTTGTCTGTAATGACTCCTCCAGCTGTGCTGAAGGTCCGCTCAGATATGACGCTGGCTGCTGGGCAGGACAACACCTCTATGGCGTGACGAGCCAGCTCGGGCCATTTGTCCATTTTGGATACCCAGAAGTCTATTGGGTCCGGAACACATACAAAAACATCGGTGTTGAGACGCAGATAGTCGTGCACCATGATCTTAAGATGATCTCTGTGTGTTGGATGTGTGCCCTGCATTGCATGCGTTGGTGAGGTGGTAAACAAAGATTGCCAGAGGTCACCCATTAGGCTTCTGCCACCTTGCCTGCTGCTGCCGCTACGCCTACTTGGCACTCTACTGCTGTCACGTCGCTGATGTTGTTCCACCGTGACATTTGGGGAACGTGAAGCAGACGCAACAGATGTCTCCAGTTGATCAATCAGCAAGGTCTCCATTTCCTGCATTTTACTCTCTATTTGGGTGGGTGGAAGGAAAGTGCTGAGTTTTGTACCGGGGATCCAGGAGGGTGGCCACCCAGTAACTGTTGTTCATTTTGATGGCCTTAATGCGAGGATCATGTTGGAGGAAATGGAGCATCCAAGCACTCATGTGAGAGATGGAGCCTTGATTTCCCAAGCCTCTGGGTCGAGGGGCACTAGCAAAACTGATCTTCCTCATCTTTCCTCCTCCGCCTTAAATTCGCGCCAACCTCTTTCCAAGGCAGGGACGTCGGTAACATCGGTGTCTAGGAATACCTCCTCCTCCTCCTCCTCCGCTGCCTCCGGCACAGCTTCAACACAGCCCTGACTTGCCTGAGATGATGCGCCACCTTGCACTAGCTCTGGACCCCGAACCACTGCCTAATGAAGACCGATGAAATTGTTAAAACTGTCGGGCCTTGTGGATTTGATGGAGAGAAAGGCTCTGTGTCCGCATCTGTGTCCGTCTCCTGCTCCGTCGCTGGTGGGACCTGTTGTTTCAGAGTGTCCAACGATCGTTCCAGAACTAAGATCACCACAATGCTCATGCTGACAAGGGCATTGTCCGCACTGACATTTTGGTGGCTCTTCAAAACTGGCATGGATGGAGCTCTTTCACCTGCCTCCACTCTCGGTGGCTCAACACCCCGAGGTCCGCACCGCTGCTTGTCAGGCCATGTGTCACTTCGTACTGCGTAATGGCATTGCGCTGCTGCCACAATCGCTGGAGCATGTGGAGGGTGGAATTCCAGCATGTTGCCACGTCAACAATGAGACGGTTGACGGGGAGACCGAGCTGACGCTGCAACGCAGCCAGGCGGGACGAAGCAGGGTGCGAACGGCGGAAGTGCGAACTTAGACTTCGAGCCTTCCTCAGCTGGAAGTTCAGACCCGGGTAGCTCTTTAGAAATTTCTGGACGACCAGGTTCATGACATGTGCCAGGCAAGGGATGTGCTCAGCCTACCGATCTTAAGGGCGGCCAGCAGATCTCGCCCGTTATCGCACACCACCTTGGCTGGCACAAGGTTCGTGGCACCCAGCCAGCGCTCGGTCTCGTTGCGGAGAGCCGTCCACAGCTCCTGACCTTTTTGTGGACGGTCTGCAAGACAGATTAATTTTCAACACGGCCTGGTTTCTCTGGGCACGTGATGCCACCATGAGGACCTTGGGGGAAAAGAACCCTGCACCATCCCTGCGGTTTTGAAGAGCGTGCGCCGGAGCCTGATAGCCACCGTCACCCCAGGGACATCGACCCAGCTCACCCAGTGAGCTGTCACAGAGATATAGCATCCTTGGCTGTGTTTACTAGTCCATGTGTCAGTGGTCAGATGGACTTTTCCAGACACAGATGCAGACAACGCGCTTGAAATTTTAGATGACACGTGGCTGGCCAGGGCAGGGACGGCTTTTCTGGCAAAGATAATGCCTGCTCGGCATCTGGTTTTGGGGGGCAGGCAAGGGCCATGACGTGGCGGAAACCCATCTGTGTCCACCAGACGGAAAAAGGCAAACATTTCCAAGGCCAAAAGCCTGGGCAATGCCGACTTTCAGGCTTTTGGCTTTGGGATGGTTTGGGTTAAAGTGTTTCTTCTGCTCCCAAACCTGGAAGACAGAAGGCTGGCTGCTAGACTGGCCGCCGTACGGCGTGAAGGTCATCAAACTGGCGGAAGGAGAAGGGGTTAGGATGGGTCTCTGGTGGTGCTGGTGGTACTCGGGCGACGGTGGAGGCTGAAGTGGAGGCTGATCCCTGATCATGACTCTGAGAGACATGGGCAGCTGAGGAAACGCTTGGAGGTGGCGGAGGAGGCGGAGGAGACAGAGGGTGTGACAGTGGGTTGGAGGCCCGGCGTCGGTCTTGACCTTTTTTGGTCAAGTGTTGCCTCCATTTCAACTCATGCGTTCGCTGCATGTGACTCGACGTGTGCGTGGGGGTTCACCACCTAAGGGTCTTGCCTCTACTTATGCGTTTACGGCAAAGGCGGCATATGACATCGCTGGGTGAATCAGAGGCTTGGTCAAAGAAGGCCCAGGCTTGAGAGTTCCTGGACCTTTTTGACGGCGAATAAGCGAGGAGCGGGGTTTGCGTCTGCTGACCGTGGCTGGTGGAATCATATCAGCGGACTTCTTGCGGACCGCCTCTCCCTTTTTGAGGCGGAACCCGTACAGACACTACCCCATAGTCTTCATCCTCGTCCAGTGATGAAGCGCTCGCAAGGAAATTCTGCTGAAAAGACCACGTTGGATCCGCAAAGTCGTCATCAACATCATAAACACATGTGACTTCGTCGTCCTGACATTCTGCATCCAGGAGCTGCGGGCTACAAGCAAGAGGGACTGCAAGGCGTTGCCGACCGCCTGGGATTTTGCCGATTGACCGGTTTCCTTCTCCTCCTCTGATGGCATCAGTAACTGGGCGTCAGAGCAGAGAAAATCATCCTCTTTGGCCTCTTGATCTTTTAACATGCCTTCATTACCCCAACCGCATTTTGTCATCAAAGAGGTCTCAGAAAATGGATTATCCACAGTGGTGGGTACACGATTTGACATTTGGGCTGCTTGATATTGGACGGATGCTGGTGATGCTGATGACGACATTTGTGGCCGTGACTGGGAGGACGAGGAGGTAAGACTGCTGGATGCAGGTTGCATTAACCACTAAAGGACAGATTGTTCGTTACTGAGATTCACAGGGTCCTGGACCACGATGACAGGCCTGACGGTCCTGCAAACTGATGATCGCTGGCATGCGTTGTTGTCGCCAGCGCTGGATGGAGCACCTTCTGTCGTACCTCTACCTCCATGTCCTACCCCCTCTTTGCTCGCTTACCACCTGAATTTCGCTCCATGTTCAGAAATATAAAATTTTGAGAAGGTATGGAAGAGTTTTGGAAAGTCTCTTATTAAAAGACGGCAAATCACATCTATTCTCAATCCCTCAAATCAAAACAAAATTGCTGGTTTCAAATATAACTGCAAAGTAGATCTATCAAGTCAACAAAGCTGGCCTGCGCCAAAGTGAAAAAAACACGTATCTGAAATGTATTCGGATAATAAAAGGTATTTTTTGGCACCTATCAATTCACTGTGGTGACTAAAAAATTGCAGTATTCACATTTAAGTGCAAGGTGCCTCAATGAACAAAGCTGTAGTGCACTAAAGTCAAAAAACACGTATCTGTAATGTATTTTGATAATAAAAGGTATTTTTTGGCACCTATCAATTCACCTGTGGTAACTACACAATTGCTGGATTCAAATTTAACTGCAAGGTGGCTCTATCAACAAATCTGGACAGGGCAAAATGTATTCGGATAATAAAAGGTATTCTTGGCACCTATCAATTCACCTGTGTTGCCTACAAAATTGCTGTATTCAAATTTAACTGCAAGGTAGATCTATCAACAAAGCTGGCCTGTGCCAAAGTGAAAAAACACGTATCTGAAATGTATTCGGATAATAAAAGGTTTTTTTGGCACCTATCAATTCACCTGTGGTAACTACACAATTGCTGGATTCAAATTTAACTGCAAGGTGGCTCTATCAACAAATCTGGACTGGGCAAAAGTGCAAAAAAACATGTATCTGTAATGTATTCGGATAAAAAAAAGGTATTTTTTGGCACCTATCATTCACCTGTGGCAACTACACAATTGCTGGATTCAAATTTAACTGCAAGGTGGCTCTATCAACAAATCTGGACTGGGCAAAAGTGCAAAAAAACACGTATCTGTAATGTATTCGGATAATAAAAGGTATTTTTTGGCACCTATCAATTCACCTGTGGTGACTAAAAATTTTAGTATTCACATTTAAGTGCAAGGTGCCTCAATGAACAAAAGCTGTAGTGCACCAAAGTCAAAAAAACACGTATCTGTAATGTATTCGGATAATTAAAAGGTATTTTGGCACAATCAATTCACCTGTGGTGACTAAAAAATTGCAGTATTCACATTTAAGTGCAAGGTGCCTCAATGAACAAAGCTGTAGTGCACCAAAGTCAAAAAAACACGTATCTGTAATGTATTCGGATAATAAAAGGTATTTTTTTGGCACCTTTCAATTCACCTGTGGTGACTAAAAAAATTGCAGTATTCACATTTAAGTGCAAGGTGCCTCAATGAACAAAGCTGTAGTGCACCAAAGTCAAAAAAACACGTATCTGTAATTTATTCGGATATTACAAGGTATTTTTTGGCACCTATCAACCTGTGCTAACTTGCTGGATTCTAATTTAAGTACAAGGTGGATATATCAACAAAGGTGGAATGGGCAAAATTGAAAATGAACACCTATCTGAAACTAACAAAGAGACCTGCAGTTACTAGAAAAGATGTGTATCCTATAAGTTCAGGCTGCCCAATATCCAGGAAATATTTCAATAGAAAACTGTTAATAATAAAGCTATTGCAATGTCTACACTAAGTCTTGATGAACTTCATCCAGTATTCTTTATAGAGCTTGTCTATTCGTATAATACAAGATTTTTTTGGCAACTTTCAATTCAACTGTGGTGACTATAAAATTGCTGGATTAAAATTTAAGTGCAAGGTGGATATATCAACAAAAGTGGCATGTGCAAAATTGAAAATGAACACCTATCTGAAATGCATACTGATAATAAAAGTGGAGTTTTGCATCTAACAAAGAGACTGCAGTTACTAGAAAAGATGTGTATCTATAAGTTCAGGCTGCCCAATATCCAGGAAATATTTCAATAGAAAATGTTAATAATAAAGCTATTGCAATGTCTACACTAAGTCTTGGTGAACTTTATCCAGTAATCTTTATGGAGGTTGTCTGTGTTCGCCCGCGCCCCCCCCCCCTCCGCTCCCCCTCGTGACTTTACAGCAGTAGATGCTCTTTAAAATTCTCTACCTAACTATATAAAATCTTCCAATCTCTAATCTAACTAAATTGTAAGGATCACAGCTAATAGTAGAGGTTTCTCTGTGAAGAAATATAATTAATTTCGCTGAGCTGTTTGGACACAAGCAGAGCGCACGTCTTTCTGCTCTGAGACGTGAGGAGACACTGAGGCTGAACAGGAAACGCTGTTCTATGTAAACGAGGGTCATGTGATTTTTCCAGCCAATCGCAACCATACACATCCCAGTCATGACGTCGCACACACATCTCACCCTGCTCTGTTCTGTAATCTGATTTGCTGGCCGCCAAAATTACAGGAAGCGCCGAAAAAGGCGCGATCTTAATAGATGATGCACAGATTTTAACCTAAATTATCGCATGATCTAAAAAATCCGATCACCATAAAAACTGTGCCGATTTCAACTTTGTCGATAATAATCGCTCAGCACTATCCTACAGTCTTTCACCCAAAATACATGCATACATTTGGTTCTTTTAGTTTCAGTGTGTCAGTTAGGTGAAGATTATCATCAACGAGTCTGCTATCTCCTAGTAATGCTTATGTAGGGACATGGTACATGGAGGTCTGGGCTCTAATACTGCTGATAGAGCAGAGTTTAGCTTATCAGTGATATCACTGATTACTCTGTTATTCGCTGTTATCTCTAAACAAAGTCTATTAAAAAGCATGGAAAAAGCTGAGATAACAATCTATTCTTTGATATCATGGCACATTATCCGTGCTACATCTGTAGATTCAACATGGGATCAATAAAAAGAATAATCAAGAAGTGTATTTGGCCAGGGTCACATCTGTGTCGCAGGTTCCATTTGGAAGCTCGGTTGCAAAGGTGGAACCGGATCTGTTAAGCAACTTGGCGCCTGACAGACCCCATTGTCTACAAGGGGGCCTGTCAGATTTTTACCATAGCATCCATCGTTTCACCAGAAAAAATAGTGCTTGCAACTTGGACAGGAGATTAGAGAGATTTTATCTGTTTTGAGTGCACACAGTTTTCTCTGGTTACCCACCTGTTCTCCTTTCCTGATTAGTCAGAGCAGGGACTGACGTCATCAGGATGAACAGCAGCTTAAGAACAGAGGGCCACGTGAATGAAAACTGTCTAGGTCTAAAATTGACTTTGTGGCCCAGAGCAACTAATCAGAGTTCCCTTTCCATTTTATATAGGGTTTTGGAAGAATGAAAGGGGCGCTCTGATTGGATGCTATGGGCAACAAAGACAAAGGCAACCTAGACAGAATTGATACATGTGGCCCAGAGTGTATTGTCTCTAACAAAGGAAGGAGATTATTACTGCTTTAGAACCACCCGCAGCCTAACTACAAAGAGTGAGGATATGTGAGCCTGAAGCTGCCTGTGACTCTATGGAACAGATGGGGTTTTCCTATCTGGCTGTTTCATGGAGCCTGTTCTTCAAAACCAACTTCCTGCACAGGCTGTGGGTGTTTCTACAGCAGTCACTGACATTTCAGCTCTGCTATTCCTAGCTGAGCCTGTTAGAGGGACAAGGGCAATGGAGGGGTTTTTATAGGTGGGTACAAGGGTACTTCACTGTAAAGGGTTAAAGTTTGTCAATTAGAAAAATAAACAAGCTACTGTCCTGCTGATGAGACACAGCAGAAAGTGACGCCATAAACCTGAAAGAGAAGAGAGAGCGTGTTCGGTAACCTAGAAAACCTAGAAAAATCACTGCATCAAAAATAAAGTTATAGACTAAGGTTCAATCAATAAATAAATCACTGGAAAAAGCACCCTAAGCACAGTATGCATGGGGTTCTTTTTCCAGTGATTTAACTTAGAAAATCATCTGTAAACAAGCAGGGAAACTGTTCTAACTCTGAAAGAAAGTAAAATAAGAACAGCAATGTATTTGGTTAAAATATATATTTACCTTTGTCTGCATGTTCAGGGCTAATTATTGTGATGGGAATATTTCTTTAAAGGCTGATCTTGATATTTCTATGTCTTAAAACAATATATATTTAAAATCATTACCTCACCTTTATCTATCATTTATGCAAACCATTAGCAACCATAAAGTATTTGTATAATATTTTATCATAGTGTATTATGGGTACACACTTCCTTCATATTCAGCAATGATAATGTACATTTTTGTCAGTTTATGATAGAACAAGTAGGTGATATTAACCTTTTTCCCTAATTTTGCAGGTGGTGAAAATGATGATTGTAGTGGTGGTGACCTTTGCAATTTGTTGGCTTCCCTACCATATATTTTTCATAGTGACTGCGCTTGATATCAAAGTGGAAAGATGGAAATACATCCAACAAATCTATTTGGCCATTTTTTGGCTGGCAATGAGCTCAACAATGTACAACCCCATAATATACTGCTGTCTAAATAAAAGGTAAGAAGAAAAAGCAGGAAGACCTTGTGCCCAGATCTATCAATTAGCGAGCGTGATATGACAATTACCCTTCAAGAATTAAATCAGCTGTTCTAAATGTTTAACAAGGCAGCAAAAGCTGCTCTGTAGGGAGTGAAAAATTCTTTGGCAAATTTCCAGACTGTGATTTCTGACTTATAATTAGTGTTAGAAGCATTCAGAGTCAATGATCTGAAATAATATGTCTCTTGTGATACATATCCATCATAAGCTGTGACATGGTAAACTATTTTGTATTTTAACTAATGGCTTATATGTGGAACTTAACTGCATCATTTCCATATTTATTTTTAGATCACAATTATTACTTGGTCCTTATTTTTGGAAATAGAGTATCTCACTAAAGCGAGTACACCCCTCACATTTTTGTAAATATTGTATACTGTCTTTTCATTGGACAACACTGAAGATATGACACTTTGATACAATGTTAAGTAGTCAGTGTACAGCTTGTATAACAATGTCTAAACCGCTGACAACAAAAGTGAGTACACCCCTAATTAAAAATGGAGAACTTGTGTTCAGTGTCAATATTTTGTGTCAATAGCACTGCTATAACTCTTTTGGGCATGGAGTTTACTAGAGATTAACAGGTTGCATCTGGAATCCTCATCCACTTCTCCATGGCGGGACAGGTGGATGTTAGAGACCTTTAGGTCGGAGACAAGCTTGGCCAGTCTAACACCTTTACCCTCATTTATTTTGGCAAGGCAGTGGTCGTCATGGAGGTGTGTTTGGGGTTTTTCCATAGGGAGGGGATCAGGATTTGCTTTTGTATGTCACAGTACATGTTTGCATTCATGGATCCCTCAATAAACTGTAGCTCCCCACAGCCGGCAGCACTCATGCAGCCCCAAACCATGACCTACCACCATGCTTGACTGTAGACATGATACACTTTGTACTCCTCACCTGGTTGCCGCCACACATACTTGACAGCATTTGAACCAAATAAGTTTATCTTAATCTCATCAGACCATAATCTGATGTTCTCAGTGTGACCAGTAATCCATGTCAGTCTGCTTGTCTGACACTGAACACATGCACTCAACTTTTTTGATCAACCGTGGCAAGGCCTGTTCCGAGTGGAACCTGTGTTGTGCGCTGCACTGTCATGGCCACTTAGCTGCAGCTCAGTTTCAGGGTGTTGGCAATCTTCTTATAGCCTAGGCCAGCTTTATGTAGAGCATCAATTTTGTTTTAGATCCTCAGAGTTCTTTGCCATGAGGTGTCATCTTGAACTTCCAGTGACCAATATGAGAGCGTGTGAGAGCGCAACAAATTTAACACACCTGATTCCCAGTCACAACTGAGACCTTGTAACACTAAGAAGTCACGTGACACTGGAAGTAAAATGGCAAATTGGGCACATTTTCACTTAGGGATGCTCTCACTTTTGTTGCTAGCAGTTTAGACATCGATGGCTGTGTGGTGAGTTATTTTGAGGGCAAATTTACACTGTTATCCAAGCTGTACACTGACTACTTTACATTGTATCAAAGTGTCATACATTTATGGCTGTCCCATGAAAAGCTACAATTCAATACTTACAAAAATGTGAGTGGTGTACTCCCTTTTGTGAGATATTGTATGAGCATCATTTGATGATAATCTGCACAATGTGACTTAGATATAAAATTATGAAGTCATTTATACAGTTGGCAGCTCATTTGTTCTTTGCAAATAAGAAGACTCAAATAGGAAGACTCACCAGAAACAGGAGGTGGGTGCTCTGAGTAAGCTGCAAGTTTTGGTATAAAACTATGCCACAGAGTGGACTTTAATGAGTCCCCTAGCTATCACCCTTTAACCTTTGGCAGAGAAATCCCAGGTCACTACCCTTGGCGTGGACAACAACAGTGACAGGAGATGTACAGGTGCAGTACCAGAGGAATAAACAGAAGGCATAGTAACGTCACAGGCATAAGGGCCATCCTTTCCATTGGGCAGTGGTTTGAATTGGCCCCTGCAAAATCCCTTTAAAGTGGACATAATAAGGCCACATTTTAAGATACATACTTCAGCTGCAATCTGGAGACCCTATGTGATTCTAACGAACTTAGAAAATTGCTTTTTGATGTTCAGTTACGAAAACACCCTAACTTCACAGTTTTTAGTAAATTCAGCTATTTAATATGTTCATGCTTGTTTCCTCTTTCATGATCTATTTTATTTATTCACAGATTTCGTGCGGGTTTCAAAAGAGCATTCAGATGGTGCCCATTTATTGAGGTATCCAGTTATGATGAATTAGAGCTGAAATCCACCAGATTCCATCCAACAAGACAGAGCAGTCTATACACCGTATCTCGAATGGAATCCAGTATGACTGTTGTGTTTGACCCAAATGATGGTGAAAATTCCAGGTCTTTTCACAGCCACAAGAAAAGAGCTGCTTCTAGCGAATCAACATTAAATGGATGTTCCAGAAAAAACTCTACAGATGCCTCCACAAATTCCATTTTCATTAGTTCACCCTGTACATCAGTAGATTGCTATTCATGAAATGCGAAGAAAGCTCTAATTACTGAATACTGAAATAAAACATCAATAATGTTATTCAGTTCATAATGTAATAGGCATTGCAAGGAAACTTCAACATTTGGGTGTAAACATTAATGGAGTTTGCTTGTTTCATCTATTTTAGCCTGGTGTCCACCATAGAAAATGGCTTCCTGTGAGTCCATTATTTCTTACTATTTAAACATATCAAGTGTCAATAGATGAATGTAAAGGCAATTTCATTGGCTTATGTACTATTTTGTGCTGTTTTGTGTGTTGCCAGTGCAATTGATGGCATGCCTTGTGATTTTCAGTTTTTTGAATATCATTTGTACACTGACATAAAATTATATACTACAGTACACATTTTAGAAAAAAAGCCTCTTAGATTAAATTTAAAAAATAGGAAAATCAACCTTTATACTGAATAATACAAAAGACTCATTTACATTATTATTTAGTTATTAGAGATTATGATCAGTTCTTCCATTTTATGTTAGTATCGCAATCATTCCATTTAAAAGTGTTTGGGAATTTAGAAAAAAAAGAGAAAAAAAACTATAATGTGCAGAAAAAAAACAGATTCCATGCCTTCTCACTGTAGGTTCTGTTTACAACAACCGAATTCTTAAATGTACTTAAAAGCCATAACTATGATGCCTGCAAACTCCTAATATCTTCAGTATCTTTGCATCCAGATTTAAGCTTTTCTTGAGTATACTTGCTTAAGTTCTCATTTTTAATTAAAAGGGCTTTCCCGTCTGGTTGTTTTCACAGAAGCTGCTCTCCACTCCATCCCACAACACCCACTTGACTTCAGGTTCCTGCTTCCTGTGCATACTGTGGGCAGTTCTAGAGACCTGTTTGTGATTTCAGCTCTGCTAGCTCCTATTCCTAGCTGTGCCTGTTACAGAGACACTGGCAATGGAGAGGGGATGAAAAACAATGACTCTCTTTAAGAAAACTTTTTGGCTATAAATGTGAGCTAGCAGAGCTGTATTTGTAATGTGCTGATGTTTCTAGTGAGACAAAGACTTGCATGCTACAAAGACAAAATGTTTGTTGCTGAGTGACTGCTATATTTTATGTAAATACAGTGGGTACGGAAAGTATTCAGGCACCTTTAAATGTCCCACTCTTTATTTCATTGCAGCCATTTGGTAACATCAAAAAAGTAAATTTTTTTGCTCATTAATGTACACTCTACACCCCATTTTGAAAGAAAAAAAAAACAGAAATGTAGATATTTTTGCAAATTTATTAAACATGAAAAACTGATGGTCTTAAGTATTCAGACCCTTTGCTCAGTATTGAGTAGAAGCACCCTTTTGAGTTAGTACAGCAATGAGTCTTCTTGGCAATGATGCCACAAGTTTTTCACACCTAGATTTGGGGATCCTCTGCCATTCTTTTTTGCAGATCCTCTCCAGTTCCTTCAGATTGGATGGTGAATGTTGGTGGACAGCCATTTTCAAGTCTCTCCAGAGATGCTCAATTGGGATTAGGTCAGGATAATCACAAGAATTGTTCTGAAGCCATTGCTTTGTTATTTTAGCTTTGTGCTTAGGGTCATTGTCTTGTTGGAAGATGAACCTTCGGCCCAGTCTGAGGTCCAGAGTGTCTGGAAGAGGTTTTCATCCAGGATATCTCTGTACTTGGCCACATTCATGTTTCCTTCAATTGCAACCAGTCGTCCTGTCCCTGCAGCTGAAAAACACCCCCATAGCATGATGCTGCCACCACCGTGTTTTACTGTTGGGATTGTATTGGGCAGGTGATGAGCAGTGCCTGGTTTTCTCCACACATACCGCTTACAATTAACACCAAAAGGTTCAATCTTCATCTCTTCAGACCAGAGAATCTTATTTCTCATAGTCTGGGAGTCCTTCATGTGTTTTTTTGCAAACTGTATGTGGGCTTTCATATGTCTTGTACTGAGGAGAGGCTTCCATCGACACACTGCCATAAAGTACCGACTGGTGGAGGGCTGCAGTGATAGTTGACCTTGTGAAACTTTCTCTCATCTCCCTACTGCATCCTTGGAGCTCAGCCACAGTGATCTTGGGGTTTTTCATTACCTCCCTCACCAAGGCTCTCTTCCCACTATTGCTTAGCTTGGGTGGACAGCCTGGTCGAGGAAGAGTTATGGTCGTCCAAAACTACTTCCATTTAAGGATTATGAAGGCCACTGCGCTCTTAAGAACCTTGAGTGCTGAAGAAATTCTTTTGTAACCTTGGCCAGATCTGTGCCTTGCCACAATTCTGTCTCTGAGCTCCTTGGACCTTATGATTCTGATATGCTCTGACATGCACTGTGAGCTGTGAGTTCTTATATAGACAGATGTGTGCCGTTCCCAATCAAGTCCAATCAGTTTAATTAAACACAGCTGGACTCCAATGAAGGAGTAGAACCATCTCAAGGAGGATCAGAAGGAAATGGAAAACATGTGAGTTAAACATGAGTGTCACAACAAAGGGTCTGAATACTTATTACCATGTGATATTTCAGTTTTTCTTGTTTAATAAATTTGTAAAAATATCTACATTTCAGTTTTTTCTCTTTCTTGATGGGGGGGGGTGCAGAGTGTAGATTAATGAGCAAAAAACTTTTTTGATCTTACCAAACAGCTGCAATGAAACAAAGAGTGAAAATTTAAGGGAGTCTTAATACTTTCCGTAGCCACTGTATATAGCTCTGTGCTCTGTAGACCTGCCAGGATGGCACAAGATTTCTCTCTGGTCAGTAGCTCTGAGAGTTAAGGTTTATCTCAGTATGGGAAGATATACTCAAGAGAAGCTTTGTCCCAGTGATAGTACATAGAAGCGTGTGACTTCACTACCCCAACCTCTGCTAGATAAGAGTGAGGCAGCCTATGGAAGCTTATGTAATCAAGCAGGATATAAGAAGTGCTACAACTCTTAAAATGATGTGAAATTAGAACAAAAATGTATTGGTAATAATTGTTCTTTTCCTTTGCCTACATGTTTAGGGCAAATCAATGAGACAGACATACCCCTTAAACTCACTAATTTAGTTACTTTATTAAAAACAATCTGTAGTTCAGAATTTTACATTGTTATTAGAGTCTAATGCTTTTCCCCATCAGCCTTACAGAACATATCTTTAACTGGAGTCTTTATTGAATGTGTTCTGTACTAATGTTGATTGATAACATATTGTTATAATACACCATCAAAGTGTAACGTGCAGTATAATCCTTCTGCCCTCTCTGAATTTTACTGTTTGCAGTGACCATTCATCCATGCTCCAGAGATTTGTATTGCTGTTCAATTTCAATTTCATTTCATTTACTTGAAAAGACTTTGCTCTATGCTGGTGCAGAATCTATCTGGCTTGACACATCAATTATTTGGGTTAATGTGCTAGAAGAAAAAATATTAGAATGCAAGAGGAATCAGAAAATATTGTGCTAGAAGGAATAATTCTACAAATTCTGCAAATAGTTCCAATCCAACAATAGTAGATGCCAATTACTATCAAAAGTGCTTCCATTTTAGAATGATCACGATATGAACCTAAACCTGAAATCTAAAAGGGAACCTTTTAGGTGGTTTATACTACTATAATGTATATGATTCTGACCATGATTTCTGAGTAAAAAGAAGAGAAAATCCAGACTAGAGTCCTTAAGAGACAGTGAAAGCAGGACTGAGACAAGGTATTCTGGTGCCCAAGGCAAATAAAGCATTTATGGAAAATTCAGCACAATTCATAATTTTTTGCACCTCCTTTTCTGCCTGGAATGAAGTGGCACCCTAGGCGGTTGCCTACCTTCGCCTACCCAGTTGTCCTGGCCTTGAGTGAAAGTCCTGTGACCACACTCATATGCAGTGATTGACAGCTTTCCCTGTAGCGGTGTGTGTACAGAGCAATATGTCAATCACTGCATATGGGCATGGTAAGCAATACTTTAAGTTTTACTTTTAAAACTTAATCTGCTTTTTACTCATAAATTCAGCATTAAATCATATAAATCTATATTTCCTAGTTCTCAGTTTCTCTCTCTTTATCACATCCTGCTTTGAGATAAATATTCCCTTTAATTTTAGTCCTGGACATCAACATTTTATACAAATAATAAAATATGATTTGTAATCCTGTACATTATAAGGTTACATAAATAATAATCCTAAGGCTATGTTCACACGGCTTAAATTTGGGCGTATTTCAGTCCGTAATTACGCGCCAGAGTGCGCAAATTATGGCTGGAATACGTCCAAGTCATTACGGTAATCCACAGTTCTCATAGAGAACTATGGATTACGTCTCCTCTCCCTGCTTGGCGAATACGCCGAGGGGGGAGATAAGTGACATGTGATGCATGTCATGGGCCGGCGAGGTGCCGGCCCCCCGCACCCGCCCCCGCTCCCGCCCCCGGCCACACGTCGTAATTGCGAGGCGTAATTACGCCCTGCAAATACACCGTGTGAACCTAGCCTTAATGTAATAATAATACAAAATTATTTAAATAATAAATAAATAAACAAATAATAATACATTTTAACCCTGGACATTATTATTTTATATAGGTAATAATATAATACATAGTAAACTAGGAATTTAATATCTGGACATTATCATGCAATACATAAAAAATATAGCAGTTAACACTATGATGCCAAAAATTAAAAGGGGAGTCATCAAGCGATATATTGTCTTATTACCTCTTATGATTGGAGTCAGAAAGCTATTCAACTAGTAAGCCACAATTTTTCTTAGCCACATTCGGAATTGTGTCAATGTCTATAGTAAAGCAGTCCTCAGCTATTCTTACAAACTGTATTTTTTATTTTTTACAATAATTTTTTTCATGTATTATCTTAACAACCATACACAGAAGCAATTGATAACCAAAGATATTACAGTACAAATATCTTAAGATGGAGAAGACAATCTATTTAGCTCACTCAAAACAAATAACATTTTGTTTAAAAAGATGCCAGTGCTATAATACACTTCATTTTTGGCCAGTTTGGTCTCTCAATTGTGACGACTCCCAATTTAATTGTCTTAAATTTAATGTATCATCAGAAAACAACCTATTGTTTGACTCATGTTCTTATGTTAATCACATTTTTTAAGAATGTTTAGTTTTTTTTTTTTTTTTTTTTGGATATCACTATCAATATGTTTTTTTTTAAAAATCCTGAGATCCTGAAGTTTTCACTTTGGCCACTAGGCCTAATAATAGTCTGACACTTCCTGTTCTGTAGAGAAAACTTTTCAGCAGTCTCCTCATTATCAGCACAGCCAGGATTAAACAAAAAGGTGACACTAATAAGTATAGATAACACAGGATCCACCAGTCACAATAGGAGATAGTCATAGGTCACCCTCTCCCCTCCCTCCTCACTGACTTCTTCCCATGGAGCATTTCTAGAAAACCCTCCTACAGAAGTCAATGGATCTGCTCCTGTTCACAGGATCATTTGCCCATGTAGATTCTGTAAAGCATCTCTCTGAATGCTGTTAAAAGCAACAAAGGCAAGAAGGCTTTCCCCATAGTCATCTACCGAAAACAGAATACAATCTAAAATCTATATTCAGAAAATAAAAATTGGTAAGAAAATAATAAGAAATAAGAATATGTATAGGTATCTTGTTTTAATTACCGGTAAAAGCAAAAAAAATGATAATAATTTCCCTTTAAGCTAAATAAAATTGCAATTTTGTCTGGTTGAATAATATTGCACTTAAATGGGGCCATTGTGAGGAAAAAAAGAAAAAAGTCTATTCCTGTTCCTCTTCACTTGCTCTTTTTACTTTGCCCTGGTCAGGAGATAAGAGAGATTTTATCTTCTCTGAGTGTCTCTAAGTTACCGTCCATATCTCCCTTTCTGATTAGACCGAGAGCAGGGAATGACATCACCATGGTCAGATGTAGGACAGTCTTTATCTCTAACAAGATTAGATTGTTTACCTTTGAAAAACAATTGTTTTCAAAGCTCTGTAGGTTTGTTTCCTATGATTAAATCTCCTGCACTTTTGTCACTGTAACCCTCTGCTGGTTATAGAGGAAATAAATAGGCTAATCACTGCTATAGAACCACCCACAGTCTGACCAGGCAGCATGAGTTTGAAGCTGTCTGCGATGCTGTCAAACATCATGGTGCGAAAACTCCTTTAAGTATAATGTTATTCAACTGTGCAACCCCTTTAATAGTAAATAGAGTTTTCAGAATTATTTTGGATCCATAATCTTTGGAATGTTTAAATAGCTTTGCTCTTTTTATAAATGATGATCTGTAACAGGAAGCAAACGTATTAAAGATAAGAAGGGGAATATACTTTTACAATACTGCCATTAACAAATTGAGACAAAGAGATACACATCCATTTGTCATTTGTTTTTTCAGAATTTGTAAGCTCAACATGCCTTTTTCTCTGAGTACTGTGACTTGAACAGAATGTCAGTTCTTTTGCTCCATACTCAGCTAGACTCATCCATTAGGGTATTTTTAAAAGCAATTTAGCTTGAATTGCTGGCAGAATTCATCGACTACCTTTCAGCCTTAGCACAAGCAGTGTACTTAAGTATATTTGTTCTTTATGAGTCTCAAATTCAGCAAAATCAATAGATTTTGCTAATTCATTCTGAACACTTTGTAATATGCAGATTCATTTGAAATGTTCCCTATACAAAAATATTTTGGTATAATATTAGAATGTTATCTTAATATTATAAAAACCATAGACCATAACACATAAAAATCATGCCCAGCTTGTAATATAATATATGTCGTTTTATCTTTTTTTACTTCTTTTCATTTTTGATTCTTTTATTTTTCTTTATTTTCCAATGTTCAAGAAGCATTGACTCATCTTATTACACTGGTATTACTAGCAAAAAAAAAAGATAGCACATTGTTATATGTTTTATGATGTATAAAAAAGAAAACGTGTATTATCTAATTTTGTGCAAATATTTGCGTATGTATATCCAGTAGAATAGAGTTGTTTAATTTTAAGTGATAATAAGAAATGTACAATTTATGTGTATTTTATTCATCTGCTATTTTTCATACTAAGCACCAAAAAGTAAAGTCATAGTGTAACTTTTTTATTTTATTTTGCCTTATATGCATTTCATTTGCAAGAACATTTTATATATTGTTGTTAAAGTTTTATATCATTTGTTACAAGGTCTATATCCAGATAAATATGTTTATTGGCTTTAAAATATATTGTGCCATTTCATAAGAACGTGATATAACAAAATAAAGTACAAAATGTTCCTAAGACCAAAGAATAATGAATTTTAATGTCTGTTGGATTGAAGAAACCATATTCCTGTTACATTTAGAACAGCAAGACTGACTTCAGAAGAAGATAAAAACAAACAGAAAACATGTCTCCTGATCAAAGACAATCAGAATATAGTTTGAAGAAAGAAAAAAAAAGAAAAAAAGCTGAATATGTATGGTACCTAATTAAATGCACATCTATTTTTCAACTGTCAACAGAAAGTATAAAAAAGAATTGTAATTAAATTAAAATGAGCGGTAGCACTCCATGCAGGTTTCTTTACATCTTTAGTTCAACGAGTGTGCTCTAGATATAAAAAAGACTACCAAACTCGGCAATAAGAAAACATATGGCACTGCCCTCTTCCAACCATTAAAAATCGGATCAGCTTGCTCCTGTGATAACTCTATTCAATAACAGTTCAGGTAGTGCTCAGTGACAAATAGCAAAGTCTTTTGTAACGATAAACGATAGTAGAGAGAATACTCACGGCACTCACCACATCGTTGTATAAAACTTTGCCGTTTATTCTAGCTCTTTAACCCGTGGAGGGGCTGACAAATGGATATACCTTGCGAAAGGCAACAGCCGTTTCGTGCTAACACCATGCTTCTTCCTGGCCTCACTGGGAATGGCGTGTTCACGCCCTTTAACTTCCCATTACCCGGTCACATGACCTTCTAAACATACAATGTAATAATACAAACTTTAATGCTAAACTAACAAACATAATACTTGATTACATTAACATCTCATAAAAAGGAAGATAAATAATTTCGATCATTTAAACCTAACCTACCAAGCGCATCTGTCATTAGTATCCACTCAGTTTCGCATTGCAATAACCGGGTATGTCGATCCATACCATTTGTTGGTGATAGTACCCTTTATAACCCCTGCAAACGGATTCCTGTCCCCCTTTTTGGGTTTTTTTCTGACATTGTTTTAAAACCCGGGGGTGCTCCCTTTCCCGTTTTAAGGGAATAAAGATGTTCCCATCCATGGTCTTTTTGTCAGAAAAACAAGAATTTTTTTTAAGAACACTTTGAAATTTATGATGAACCTTTGCATTGAGAAAACACACCCCCAAAAGAAAAAAAACATTATTATTATTTTTTTTTTTAAAGGCTTTTAATTCCGGGCCCTTTGTACATTCAAGGGGTTTTTTACCTAATAACATAAAACCAAAAAAAGGGGCCTTTTTTATAAAAAAGTCTGATCTAAAACTCTTTTTTGTTGCTATAGCAAAAATTAGAGGCCCTTTCATTTCATATAGTCTCTGGAAAAAAATGAAAGAGGCGTCTGATTGCTTCCCCAGGGAAATAAGTGGGTTTTTGACCAAACAGTTTTCATCATGGGGCCCCCAAAGTTAAAATGGAAACACCAAAAATTACTAAAAAGTAAAAAAGAACAGGGGACACCCCCTGTAAGGTTTAAAATTTACAAGGAAGGAGGTTTCGACAAAGGGCGAAGGAAGGAATGTTGTGGGTGGGAGTGGAAAACAGGGTTGGGTATTTTTACCGGGTTTTTCGATCCGTTTTTGGACCGCTTTTAGGACCCCCAAAACCCCGCCCCCAAAAAATGTTTTTAAACAATGTGCACGTGATTTACATTAGTTTCAATGTAAAAACGCATTGCCGTTCAGCGAGTGTCAGATATTTTTTCGGTCTTTCGATGCGTTTTTTCTGATCCTTTTTTAAAGAATTGTTGTAAATTTCTATTTTTTTATCAATAAAAACCCCCATGAAAAAAATGGAGTGCATTTTGGAGTTGAAAAGGGATTCCAAACATCAACCCCTTTTTGGGTAGTTTGGGTACGTTTTGGATCACTTTTTGCATCCCAAAAAAAAACAATTGGTTAAAAATTAAAATTTTGATTTGAAAAAAAACACATTGAAAAAGACCCAAAAAAAAGCACCCAAAAACATTTTTAAAACTTATATGATCGTTTTTTTACTTTTTTTTTGGATGCAGTTTGGAGACAGTTTTCAATGCGTTTTTCATGTAATGAAAAAAAAAAAAAAAAAACAATCCAACACCCCATGTGAACTCCCCTTAAATTGAAATTAAAAAAAAAAAAAAAAACAAAAAATCACCCTTATTGAAGGTGGTCCACAGCACAGGGACTCTCTGGACCAATAGAAGAAATGAAGATTTTCCGCGTCACAGATAAAAAAATTGTTTTTTTTGGGGGAAATTTAAAAACCCAAAATAGACCGGAAAAACAAGCATTTAGGTTAAAACACAGCCCTTTAAATCTAGTGAATTTAAAAAATCCTGTTTGGAAACTCAATCCCCCGTATGGGGAATTTTGTTATTTCCGCTTCCGGACATGCGTATAACCCACCCTGCCCGGATGGAAAATACTCAGCTGTTCCAGATGCAATACAAAAAGATACAGCGGCCACTTAAAAAACAATAATGAAAAAATGTATTAGTTTGGATATAAATGTTTGCATAGTAGACACTTGTAATAATACATGTATGCCTCAAAAAATAAAAAAAAAAAAAAGCAAAATAGGCCATGGGAGAATCCAAAAAGGGCATTGAGCCCCCGATGTCTTGTTTTTTGGCAGACAGGAAAGGTTTTTGCTTTAGTTTGTCATATCCTTGCGCCCGTGGTTTGGGGGACCTGTGTGCCATTTCCGTGCTTTTACTTTTGGGGGCATACATTTGGCATGTTTTTTTTATTTGGGGGAGGGGAAATGTGTCAATAAAAGGGGAAAAAGTTGGTCCCATTTTGGCTCTGCCATAAGCCAGGGGTTTCCCCACCACACAAAGTGGCCTTTTAATTGGGCCCAAATTTTTCCCAATACACCACTGCAAATTAAAAACCCCTTACTTTAGGGTTTTCTGTTTGGGTTATAAAAAGGGGAACGCCTTAGGGACATTTTTTCTCTGTCTTTTTCTATAACTTTGGCCTCTGCTTTTCGGGAGGTTTTTCTTATTAGGTTTTTTATCTTACAAATTAATTTTTTCCCCATGTTTCCCCCCCAAAAGGGGGGGCTTCCATGGGGGAAATTACCCCACTATTAGGTAAGGTGAATATAGGGTCAAAATAGGTCTATGTTTATTATAGCCCCAATTTATTGTTGACACCATATATTTTTATGTCGAATATATCCTGGATGTTGAATCTTGCAGCATCATGTGAGTTTACCATTGATATTATTGGTAGTTTGTTCAAATTTTAGAAAAAGTTAAGTTCTAGTAGAACTTCTCAATTTTTAGAACTCAAAACCGAACTTTTATGTTCATTTGAGTAAAGTTTTAGTTCTAGTTCAAACACACCTTTTTTCGTTTAGTTTTCGAGGTTTTCTGCTTTTTTTCCCGGGCCATCCAATCATTTTTCTGCAATTTGCCGGCCCCACCTCTGGCTCTCACTGAGAAAAGTGTAAAAAAATGTTATCGCTGAGTTGGGGGTCTATTGGTGCTACAATCACAACCATGTTATATTTATTTCACTGTGTTGTCTTGTTGATTGCATTTTCAGTTCCTCTTGTATGTACAGACACCCTTTTTTGTTAGTGCATTTCCTCCCCCAAAACCCCTCAATAGTTAGGGAGTTTGGTATTGGGTGATTTTTTCCCACACCCCGAACTGTTATTATATTTATATACATGGATCAATTATACGGGTGCTTGGTTTTTGTAAAAAAATAAATTCCCCAAAAAAGTTCTTTTTTTTTGCATTTTGGGGGGGTCAGTAATTATAAAAAAACAACCGTCCCCAAAAATTCCCCTTTTTCCCCAAAGGGGGTTTTGGGCCCCCATATGCCGGGCCCCGAAGCTTTTGTTTAACATGCCCTCCAAAAAACTACCCCCCCTGCTTTTCATTTTAATGAAAGGAATTAATATTCAGACACAATTTTTTTTTTTTGTCCTCTTAGGGGGGACCCTAGCCCCCCCGTGTTTCGGGCCCCAAGTCCCAGATGTCTTGGTTTTTTGGCCTCGTAAAACACTAACCCGGCTTTATTCTCGTTTACTGGCTTTTTTTCAGCCCGATACCCCAAATAAGGTAGAAACTGGTTTGGGGGTTATTTTTAAAATGGATTTTGTATTTTTAAAAGCAAATTTATAGGGAAATTGGGGTTGCATAGTAGGGCTGGGGTTCCCGACAGGGTCGCTCTTTTTTGTAGCGGGTGCCCTTTTTTTCTGGTAGGGGCCTATGGTAGATATTAGGTTTGTTAATTGGGGGCCCTTTTATTGTTAATACCATATTTTACCCGTTTTATTTGCACTTTTATTATATGTTTTTTGGGGCATTGTTTGCTCTAAGGATTTTTTAATCTTTTGAAAAAATGTTATTTTTTTAGATAACTTCTCCCAATTTTTTTGGCTGTCACTCTTTAAAAGCCACATTCCAGTTTATGTTTGGAGGTAATTCCATTTTCCCCTCACCCTTTAGGTTTTAAAAATTATACAGCTCTTTCCCAAGACTTTAATGGGGTTGGGAAATTGTGTTCAAAGAACTTCGAACGAAAACAACAAAAATTCGAGGGTTTTTTTAATATTTGAAACTTTTTTTCTGTTTGCCTCACACTTTTTGGGAAAATTACATTTTGGGGTTGTGAATTTTAATTTTTTTATCATGACCACAGCCCCCCAAAAAACCCTGAGTTTGGCCTTAGCCCTTTTATAACTGTGAATGTGTTTTTTGGTGAATTGAATCTGTATCTATAGTGTTTTTATTTTTTAATAGGGGTTTTCAATTTTTTAAAGGGGCTAAAATTAAAAGTTGTTTTGTTGGGGTTAAAAGGGTTTTCACGAGTAAACCCAGCAGAAAGACACCATCAAATAAATTTTTTTGCAAAAAATTTATTTTAATTGCACTATGTCTAAGGGCTCATGTGTAGAGCCTGAAACGCATCAGTTTGTCCTGTGTATGTGGTTCCTATAGTTTCCCAATAAACTACTTTTTTATCTGTAGATTGCTGGACAACATTTTTATTTTTCTATCGAAAAAAATTTTTCTAACCTGAAAAAAATGGGTTTTATGTTTTTTTTTGAAAACTAGTGGGGTGAAAAAAGTCTAATATGTTGGGGGATGAGTTTTTCCCAATTTTGGGGAACATGGGAGAAAATTTAGTGTAGCGAGGAGAAATGTAAATCAGATGGGTAGTAGAGTTGAGAATGAATGGAGGGAAAGCAAGAGTGCTAGACAGGAGACTGCATAGAAGGATGTTGCAGTAAACTAAGCTGGATATGACAAGGACATGGACCAGCATTTTCATAGCATCAAAGTTAAGGAATAAGAGTTGGAGAAAATTTTAGGGAAAAGGTTTTAGCAGGGGAAAGGAAAGGTTTGAACAACATATGTTTTGTTTCCACAAATGCAATATGTGACTCCAGCCTAGCTCTGTTTTTCTATTTACTACTGAGTTACATAATGCAGTTAAAAAAAAAACATATTGCCATCAAGTTCAAACAAGACTGAGCAGAAGATGTGAATATAGGAAAGGATATGAGTAATTTTAAAACTTTGTTCCATCTGTTGATGCAGAGTACAGAATCAATAAGACATGACCTAATCTTCCCTTAAAAGGATTAATTCACTGTAATCCCCAAATCATCGGGGCTACATGCTAACAAGAATGTTACACAGAATGTTAAGAATGTTAAAAATATTTTGTTTTTTTCAAGAAGATTTGGAATATTAACTTGACAGATAATGCACCATAACATTACAGCTCAGAATAATATTAAAAACTGTTTTTAAGGCCTTTTTTTACAGAAGGCAAATAACAAGAAAACTGTATAACGTTCAAACTAAAATTTCCCAAAAACATATTGTTGACACCTTTTTTGAAACCCTCATTGTTTTCTGCTGAACAGCTTCCAGCTGTTTACAGCTTTTTAAATTGATGGGGAATGGGGCTTTTCCGCCTTTTTTAGACCATTTTTTTTTCCAGATGGGGGAAAAAGAATGCCCTCTTGTAACCCCGTAGACATCTCTTCTTAACAAAAAATAATTTTAATTCTTTTAACTTTCCTCATAACTAAGAAGCTCTATTCCCCTTATTAGTTTAGTTTTCTCCCCTTTCTTTTTCAAACCAATTTTTATAAAAAGGTGCCCAAAACTAAACAACAAATTAAAGATAAGGGTGGCCCCCCAAAGTTTTTAGCAGTAATATTTCATCCCTTTTTCCCCCAAAAGTTTAAGCCCATTTTAATACCACCAAAATCCTGTTGGGCCTTTGAGGCAGTATGAAATTTGCTGTGTTTTTGTAATCTGTTATCTACAAGTACACCCGGATCCTTCTCAACAAGCTATTCTCCCAGTTTTTCACCCTCCTCAGGACATATAATGTATAAAGAATATTAGTATCCAGATGCAGAACTTTACATTTATCCACATTGAATCTCGCTTTGTAAGTGGATGCTCAAACATTCAATCTCTCTATTTCTGCTTGTAATTTGTGAACAACTTCCATTGATTGTGCTATACTACAAAGTTTGGTGTCATCTGAAAAAATAAAAACAGTGCTAATAATTAGTTTGAGCAGATTTTTTTTTTTTTTTATCGACAAAGTTATGAAATCGGCAAGGCTTTTTATGGTGATCGAAATTTCCAGATCAAGGATGTGTCAAAGTTAAGGTTAAAATCTGAGCATCATCTATTAAGATCGCGCCTTTTCGGCTAGACTTCCTGTAAAGAGAGTGGGCGGCCAGCAAATCAGATTTACAGGAATAGAGCCAGGGTGAGATGTGTGTGCGACGACATGACTGGGATGGTATGGTTGAGAGATTGGCTGGAAAAATCACATGACCTGTCGTTTTACATAGAACAGCGTTTCCTGTTTCAGCTAGTTGTCTCTCAGCTCTCATAGGGATAGGAACTGCGCTCTGCCTGTGGCATAACAGTTCAGCGAAAATTAGTGTGACTATTCTGCACAGAAGAAACCTTCTATATTAGCTGTGATCCTTCCCAAATTAGTGTGTTATTAGAGATTTGAAGATGTTATGTAGTTAGAGGAATTAGAATTAGATGAAATTTAAAAGCAGCATCTTACCACTGTAAAATTCACGGCGGGGGGAGCAAGAGGGGAGGCCCGCGCGGTGCGAACACACGACAAGCTCTATCGTATAAAGAACACTGGATACTTCACCAAGCTTAGTGTAGACATGGTAGTGGAATATCTTTATTATTAACAGGTTGCTATTGAAATATTTCCTGAGATATTGGGCAGCTGAATACTTATTATTGGATACAACATCATTTCTAGAACTGCAGGTCTCTTTGTTTAGGTGCAAAACTCCACTTTTATTATCAGTATACATTTCAGATATGTGTTCATTTTTCAATTTTTTACCCATTACCCTGTGACTGTTGATATATCCACCTTGCAGTGTAAATTACAATCCAGCATATCTTGTAGTCAGACATGTTGTTTTGTTGCAAAATACCGTGTTATCATACGAAAACATAACCAGTTACGTGTTTTTTGACTTTGCGCACCCAGCAATGTATCATTGACGCAGAATCCTACGTAAATCTTAAAACAGCAAATTCTATATTCACCACAGGTAAGGAATTGAAAGGTTGCAAAAAATACAGTGTTGTATCATACGAAAACATAATCATGTTACGTGTTTTTCGACTTTTGCACACCAGATTGTTCATTGACGCGCATCCACGTAAAATCTTTAAAACAGCAATTATATCATTCAACCACAGGTGAATTGAAAGGTGCAAAAAAATACCGTTTATTATACCAAAAACATAAAGTTAGTGTTTTTGACTTTTGCACACCCAGGTTTGGTGAGATTGACCGCCAGCATCTACCGTAAATCTTAAAACAGGATTCTATATTTCTCCACGAAGGTGAATTGAAAGGTGTCAAAAAATACCGTGTATCATACGAAAAAAATAACGTTACGTGTTTTTTGACTTTTGCACACCCAGCAGATGTTCATTTTACGCAGCATCCACGTAAATCTTAAACAGCAATTTCTATATTCACCACAGGTGAATTGAAAGGTGCAAAAATACCGTTTATTTATACCAAAACATAACAGATACGTGTTTTTTTGGACTTTTCGCCCAGTACAGATTTGTTGATTAGACACCTTGCAGTTAATTTGAAGTCAGCAATTTTGTTTTGATTAGGGGATTTGAGAGAAACAGCTGTGATTTGCCATTCTTTTTAATAAGAGACTTTCCAAAATTATTCCCTACCTTCTAAAATTTTGATATTTCTGAAACATGGAGCGAAATGCAGGTGGTAACGCGAGCAAAGAGGGGGGTTAGCACATGGAGGTAGAGGTACGGATGAGAGGTGCTCCTTCAGTGTGGGCGACAACACGCATGCAGCGGGATCATTTCAGTTTGCAGGACCGTCAGGACCTGTCATCGCTGGGCAGGCCTGTGATCTCGTATCGAAACAGCGGCGCCAATCTGTCCTTCAGTGGTAATGCAACCTGCATCCAGCACAATGGCATGTTTTGAATTTTTGGGGGCATTTTGCTGTGACATGCCAGCTTAGACTACAGGTCCTTTTGATAAAAAAAGTGTAAGTTTCTAACAGATATATTTGTTCTTCACAATTGTCAAGAGTGGCTCAAGGGTGATGGTGCTGTCAGAAACAGGAATAGGATAGGACACTGATTAATGGACACATATGTGCTTAAAATGACTTGTTTTTGCATAAAAGTATTCTTTAACATAGCTATAATCCCTGTATCTGAGGACAAGCCCATTATACAAAGTGAAAAAAAAGAAACAAAGACATGGGTGGGATTCCATTCCTATTTTAAAAAAAGTGTTTTCTAGAATTAACTTACTAAAACTTGCATGTACAAAATAGCTGTTAAAAAAAATCCTCTGGAATTGTACAAGGGATGTACAGGAAACTTGACCAGGATGTAGGTTTTTCTAAGAGGACATTGAGTAGGGAGGCACGGACAGAGAACAAAGGTTACAGAGTACATTTCTCTCAGGCACATTGAGTAAATTGAGAAAAAGAATGCAAAGCAAAAGGGCACCTGGGTGTAACGCAGGAGCAGTTAAACCACCAGTATTTCCAAGTGAGCTCCAATGGTCCGCACTCTACCGAGGGGCAAGCGATACCAGGTATTGACTGTGTAAACTGAGGAAGGCTTAGAGTTCTCACACTTCCGCTTCCGCAACTCTGCAAAGTCAGGCACGACAGTTTTGTGTATGCTGCGTCATCAGGGCATTTTAAACCTCGTGTTAATAGATGGACGGACGCAGCCTGGGCTCTCACCGCTCCCACTGTAACTCCGGCCCTGGGTATGATGTGGCACAGGACGTAGTTTAGTCAAGTCCAGTTCAAAACTAAATTGGTGGTTGAAAGACTCCTTTTTCCGGGCACTTTGTAATCTGGGGGTCAGACATGTTTGAGGAAATGGTCGTACGTGGCCAGGACAGGAACAGTATATGTCCAGTTCAACTAAAATGGTGGTTTAGAAAGACTCCTTTTTCTGGCACTTTTTTAAACTGTGGGTTCGGACAGGTTTAATGGTCATTCTGCGGTACAGGAAGATATAGGTTAGTGTCAGTTCAACTAAATGGTGGTTGAAAAAGACTCCTTTTTGGCCCACGGCACTTTTTTAAATCTGGGGGTCATGGCAGGTTTCGGGCCTCATGCGGCCGTTCCAGGACAGGGATAGTCAATGTCCAGTTCAAGTAAGATGATGGTTCAAATCATACTGCCTTCTGGCCCTTTTTAATTTGTGGGTGATGCAGGTTTAAGGGTCATGCTGTGGTACAAGACAGGGATAGTGAATGGTCTGTGACTTTTTTTCTGTGACTTTTATAACCTAAGTGTGTTGCCTAAGATGTAGCACATATCCATTTGACTGTTGTGGATGTTAATTTCAGCTTCTCCATCCTTGTTTGGGTGTAATAATGAAGGTGTTGTTGCTCTCCCATAGACTTTAATGGTAATTGCTCATAATCGATGCTCACTATCAAAAAACCTTATCGATAGCGGCCGACTATCGACTATCGATCGATCTCGATAGCCAACGCAATCGCTCAACACTACTAATAATCCCCTTCACCTATATCATTAATAAATAAATTAAAGTTGACCCAGTAGTAAACCTTGGGGTACACCATTTATGATTAGGGACCTTTTGTAATAGGAATCCTTTGAAATTTATAAATACCTTGACAGGTTTGTTTTACTTGTTGGGATGCCCCTACACAGTCTGACACTGTCCAATCACTACTGGCAGTATTAGAATATGTAAATATATATCCCATTAAAGGCCCACAGGTCGAATGTGGTCTGCAATGTCATATGTTGCCCTCGAGAGCATAGATACAGCAAGTATGATGGCACAAAAGGACCTGCTCTCCATTTCCCCCGGGGGGGGCAGCCAGTGGTTGGCCGAGGCAGTAGGTAGAGATGGGCAAATTTCTCAAAAATTCGGTTCGGTCACTTTGCCAAATTTCCCGACAATGACACGCAGATGACTGCCGCCGCTCTTAGAATCGCTTCACTATAAAATTCCCTGGGCAATTTTAAAAGGCAAAAAATGACCCAAAAAAATGAGGGAGAATGTAGCCTGATAAAGTCATGGCAGCGACGCTGGAAAAATAAAGTGAGGCTCAGTGGCAACTCATGACAGAGTGTGGAGGTGACGGCGGCAGCCACAGCACAGAGGTCGGACAGTGGCAAATTGGGCATTCTTAGGTGGCAAAAGGAGTAAGCCATAGAGTGGCACAATGACCAGTGTGTAGGTTACGGAGCAGCCACAGCAGCAGCATGAGGTCAGACAGTGGCACAATGACATTTGGAGGTGGCAAAAACAGGAATTTGGCACAGAGGGCACAATGACACAGTTTGTAGGTCACGGCAGCAGCCACAGCAGCAGCATGAGGTCAGACGTGGCACATGCATTTGGAGGTGGCAAAACAGTATTTAGGCCACGAGTGGCACAATGACAGAGAGTGGAGGTGACGGTTGGCGCAGCAGAGTAAGACAGGGGCCCCCAATGACATTCTGGAGGGGGCAAAAACGGAAAGGCACAGAGGGGAAACAATGACAGAGGGGGAGGTGACGGCAGCGCCCCCAGCAGCGCTGAGGTCGACGTGGCACAATGACATTCTGGAGGTGGCAAAAAACAGGAGTGGGCCCACAGAGTGGCCAGTGCACATTGGGGAAAGGTCCGGCGCCTCAGATGAGGTCAGACGTGGCACAATGACATTCTGGGGTGGCAAAATATGTGGGCCCCACAGAGTGGCACAAGAAAAGGGGTGGAGGGACGGTGGCAGCAGAATGAGGGTCAGCAGGGGCCCCAAAATGACATTCTGGAGGTGGAAAACAGTTTAGGCCACAGAGTGGCACAATGACAGAGGTGGAGGTGACGGGGGCGAGCATGAGGTCGGGGAGTGGTACAAGCATTTGGAGGTGGAAAAAACTGGAGTAGGCACGAGTGGCACAATGACAGAGAGTGGAGGTCACGGCAGTAGCAGCATGAGGTAGAGGTGGCACAATGACTTCTGGAGGTGGCAAAAACATTTAGTAGGCCACAGAGGGCACAAAGACAGAGAGTGGAGGTACGGTGGCAGCGCATGGGGTCAGAAAGTGGCACAATGACTTTTGGAGGTGGCAAAAACTGGAGTAGGCCACAGAGTGGCACAAGACGAAAGTGGAGGTGACGGAGCAGCAGCATGAGGCAGCAGTGGCACAAGGGACATTCGGAGGGGGCAAAACGTAGTGGCCCGAGTGGCACAATGAGAGTGGCGGGGTGACGGTGGCAGCAACATAAAAAAAAAAAAAAAAAAAAAAGAAAGTGGCACAATGACATTCGGGAGGTAAAAAAAATTGGAGTAGGCCACAGAGTGGCACAATGACAGAGGTGGAGGTGACGGCAGCAGCAGCATGAGGCCCGAGAGTGGCACAATGGCTTATGGAGGGGCAAAAAAAGGTAGGCCACAGAGTTGCACAAGGGGACACATGTGGAGGTTCGGCTGCACCCAAAGCACCGCATGAGGTCAGACAGTGGCACAATGACTTTGGAGGTGGCAAAAAGTAGTAAGCCCAGAGTGGCCAAGACAAGATGGATTGACGGTTGCGCAGCAGGAGGTCGGGACAGGGGCACAATGACATTTGGAGTGGCAAAAATGGAGTAGGCCACAGGTGGCACAATGACAGAGAGTGGAGGTGACGGCAGCAGCGCATGAGGTAAGGAGTGGCAAAATGACTTCTGGAGGTGGCAAAAACAGTTAGGCCACAGAGTGGCAAATGACAGAGAGTGGAGGTGACGGTGCAGCGCAGAGGTTAGACGGGGCAAAATGACATTCTGAAGGTGGCAAAAAAAAAAAGGGTTTGGGCCCACAGAGTGCCAATGCAGGAGTGGAGGGGGTTGCAGCGCATGAGGTCAGACAGTGGACAATGACTTCTGGAGGTGGCAAAAACTGGAGTAGGCCACGAGGGGCACAATGACAGAGAGTGGAGGTGACGGCAGGGCAGCAGCATGAGGTCAGAGAGTGGCACAATGACATTCTGGAGGTGGCAAAACAGTAGTAGGCCACGAGGGGCCCCCAAGACAGAGGGGGAGTCCGGTGGCGCGCTGAGGTCAGAAAGTGGCACAATGACATTCTGGAGGGGGAAAAAAACTGGAGTAGGCCACAGATGGCACAATGAAGGGAGTGGGGGGTGAGGGCAGCAGCGCATGAGGTCAGACAGTGGCACAATGAATTCTGGAGGTGGAAAACAGTAGTAGGCAACAGGTGGACAATGGAGAGTGGAGGTGGGGGGGGGTGCAGGATGAGGTAGAAAGTGGCACAATGACTTTGGGGTGGAAAAAACTGGAGTGGGCCCACAGAGTGGCACAATGACAGAGAGTGGAGGGACGGCAGCAGCGCATGAGGTCAGGAGGGGCACAAGACTTCTGGAGGTGGAAAAAAACAGGAGTGGCCACAGAGTGGCACAATGACACAGTGTGGAGGTTACGGCAGCAGCCACAGCCCCGCATAGGTCGGGGACGTGGCACAATGCATTCTGGAGGTGGCAAAACGTAGTAGGCCCCAGAGTGGACAATGACAGAGAGTGGAGGTGACGGTTGCAGCCTGAGGTCAGAAGGGGCACAATGAATTATGGAGGTGGCAAAAAACAGTGTATGCCACAGAGTGGCACAATGACAGAGATGGAGGTCGGGGGCAGCGCTTTGAGGTAGAAGTGGCACAATGACATTCGGGGAAGGTGGCAAAAAACTGGAGTGGGCCCACAGGTGGCAAAAAACAGAGAGTGGGGTGACGAAACGGCAGGCGATGAGGTCGAAAAGTGGCACAATGACTTTTCTGAAGGTGGCAAAAACAGGAGTAGGCCACAGAATGGCACAATGACAGAGAGTGGAGGTGCGGTGGCAGCAGATGAGGTCAGACAGTGGCACAATGAATTTGGAGGTGGCAAAAACTGGAGTAGGCCACAGAGTGGCACAATGACAGAGAGTGGGGTGACGGTGGCGCAACAGGGGGTCGCAGTGGCACAATGACATTCTAGAGGTGGCAAAAAACAGGAGTAGGCCACAGGTGGCAAAATGAACAGTGTGGAGTCACGGCAGCAGCGCTGAGGTAAAACAGTGGCACAATGACTTTTGGGGTGGAAAAAAACGTAGTAGGCCACAGAGTGGCACAAAGCAGAGAGTGGGGTGGCTGCAGAAGCAACATGAGGTAGACAGTGGCACAATAAAAATTCTGAAGGTGGCAAAAGAGTAGTGGGCCACGAGTGGCAAAATGGAAAATGGAGGTGCGGTGGCGCGAATGAGGTCAGAAAGTGGCACAATGACATTCTGGAGGGGGAAAAAAAACTAAGTAGGCCACAGAGTAGCACAATGAAGGAGTGGAGGTTAGGGCCCCAGCAGCAGCATGGGTCAGAGAGTGGCATAATGACATTTCTGGAGGTGGAAAAAAACGGAGTGGGCCACAGAGTGCTAATGACACAGTGTGGAGGTCACGGCAGAAAAGCCACAGCCCCAGTTGAGGTCGACAGGGCAATCATTCTGGGATGGCAAAACAGTAGTAGGCCCAGAGTGGCAAAAAGGACGAGAGTGGAGGTGAAGGTGGCAGCAGTTGAGGTCAGAAAGGGGCACAATGCATTCTGGGGGTGGAAAAAACTGGAGTAGGTCAAGGGGCACAATGCATGGGTGGAGGTGACGGCAGCGAGCATGAGGAGAGGTGGACAAAGACATTCTGGAGGTGGAAAAACAGGAGTGGGCCCCACAGAGTGGCACAAGACAATTGTGGAGGTTCGGCAGCACCCACAGCACCAGCAGGGAGGTCAGACAGTGGCCAATGACATTCTGGAGGTGGAAAAACGTAGTAGGCCACAGGTGGCACATGACAGAGAGTGGAGGTGACGGTTGCAGCAGCATGGGTTCAGACAGTGGCACAATGACATTCTGGAGGTGGCAAAAAAAGGAGTGGGCCCAAGAGTGGCACAATGACAGAGAGTGGAGGTGACGGGAGTGCAGCATGGGGTCGAGAGTGGCACAATGCATTTGGAGGTGGCAAAAAAGTAGTAGGCCCAGAGTGGCACAAGACAGAGAGAGGGGGTGCCGGGGGAAAGCAGCAGGGTCGACAGTGGCACAATAAACATCCTGGAGGTGGTTTCAAAAACTGGAGTGGGCCCAACGAGGGGCAAAAGGAAAGAGAGTGGCCAGGTGAGGCATCAGCAGCAGAGGTCAGACGTGGCAAATGACTTCTGGAGGTGGCAAAAACAGTAGTATGCCACGAGTGGCACAATGACAGAGAGTGGAGGTGAGGGGTGGCGCGCATGAGGTCAGACGTGGCCCACAATGCATTCTTAGGTGGCAAAACTGGAGTAGGCCACAGGTGGACAATGACGGAGTGGAGGTGACGGCGGCAGGAGAAAAACGCATGGGTCAGAGAGTGGACAATGTACAGTGTGGATGTTACGGGCCCCAGCAACAGCAGCAGCAGCATGGGTCATAAAGTGGCACAATGACAGAGTGTGGGGTGGGGGGGAATAATTTCCCTGGTAAAGATGGTTGGGGGCAGATGGAGAAACTTTCAGAGAGGGGGCATCAGGCGGGTGACGGCATCGAATAGTTGCTAGGAGGAGTTTGAACCCAGATATTTCCCCCACTTTGGGTGAGGGTCTGGTGATGTGTCTGACGCCTAAGGCATTTGGGGTGTGGAAATCCTGGCCCATCCCCCCCTGATTCATCTTACAAAGGTCAGTCGTTCCCCATTTCCCGTGGACAAGGGGTTTCCTTGGGGTAACAATGGCCCCCGCCGCATGAACACCCCCTCTGATGCCACACTATGGCGGGCAGGCAGCTTCTCATTGCAAACTCGGCAAAAGGTCGGGCCCCACATCCCGTTTGGTCCCCGTAGTCCAGCGGATCTTAACTGGGATGGCAGAGTGCTGTCCAATAGGCCCACCTGTGGTTCAGGGTTTCTCCAAGTCCTTCTGCTGTGTGCTGGCGTGCCCTCCTACTAGGCGGGGAAGGAAGCTTTCATCAGTGATCCCGACTTGGTTGATGCGATGGAGTGGGATGTCCACCCCATCACCTTTCCCCCCGCGCCCGGGAGTAGTACGTGAGCGCGAAGAACCCCCCGGGGAGAAAACTGTCAGAGAAGGGACGATGCCCCATTGGCAGTGGCCAACTGACTAGGAGGATTTCCCCATAGTATTTGAGATGTCCTCCCTCTCAATAGCTAGGAAAAAGGCTCCCATTTTGGACTGGTAGCGGGGTCCAATAGGGTGGAGAGCCAGAAGTCATCCCCCTGCAGATGCTGACAAAATTTGGCGTTCAAACCAGGCAAATCAGCATGCTGCGGGGCCCTCTGCACAAATGACTTCGGGGGCTCCTGCCCCCCATCTCCCTGTATATGCCACGGGGCTTGCGGGTCATCTGCTCGTTCTTCCTATTCCATCTACCTCCCCAGCTGCTCCTGCTCCTCCTCTCTTGTCACTTTTGGGCAGAAAAAACCACTCATTTCACCCCGTAATGCTTTTGCCCAATGTCCCCCCTCCTCCCTTTCAAGTCCCCACCGGACTCATGTGGCCGCGAGATGTAGTCTCCAGTCCCCCGCCCGACAGATTTTTTCAGCATTGTTCCAGGCATGAAGCAGGGAAAAAAGAAGTTTTATCCGTAGTCCGGCGATGACAAAAAAGTGCCTCCTTGAATGGCCTCAACAAACGGCAGGGGTCATGCATGGTGCCATGGTGACATCAAAGTTACAAGGGGGGATATGCTGTCCCCCGGATCATCAAAAAATCGTTAATTAAAGGGCCCTTTTTCTTTCATACAGTCGGCCAAATGTGCAGGCTGGAATTGCAAATGGGGGAAAATTGATATCAGAGGTGTTGGGGGGGGCCTTTGCCGTTGCAATCAAGGAGGGTGTTTCCCGGTTTTTAGGAATGGTTTAAGTGATGCCAGTTTCTGGCCATTTTCAGAATCTTTGAAGCTGGTGGGGAAGACTTCAGAAAAACCTTTTCCAACCAGATGGAAAAACTTGCGCCAGCAGGGGCAATGGACCATCCCTCCCTTTTGACGCGGGGACCATGTTCCTCCCGTCCGCACCTGGTTCCGATTTGCATTTGGCGTGGAGAAAGCCACACATCGATTCTTGCTGCATGAGCGGAGCGTTCCCCCCCTGTGTGACTTCGTTCGCCGAGGCAAGCCCGGGTAGAAATGCATGACACGCTGTGCCCTAACATGTTGTATGAAAGAGCAGTACTGAGATGATGGTGGTGGTGGAGGAGGAGGAGGCGGACATTGGCGCAGGAGCCGCAGTTTTACCCAAAGTGGAGGAGGGAAAGCGCCGTTCTTGTCCAAGTTTTTGGTTGCCTGGGGAGGAAGCACATTCCCCGTGGGGCCCTAAAGGAAATGTACTGGCCTGCCTAGTTTTCGCTCCAGACGTCCCCCGCTGCCGTGCCCTTGGAACCAAACCGATAAGCTCAAGGACTGGCCCACCATTGTTCTACATATTTTGAAGTGTGGGTACTGCCTTTTTTGGGAAAAGAAAAAATTTTTCGGGGTTGGAAATCTCCATCTCGGGTCGGCCCAAGCCCTTAGTTTTGAAAAGGTCAGGTCCACCATTTGGAAAGGGGGGGACTGCAGTCCCAAAAACTTGGAAAGGAGCACGGTCAGCTGCCGCACCTTAGGATGGTTGGAGCATATTGTTGTCTTTTGCAAACGCCTCGCTGAACGACTGTGGCGCCATGAGTAGGGGGGGCAGGGGCATCTGGACCGGGGGGTGATGTCAAAGATTAAAAAATCCCCCTTTGCAGAGGGGGGTGGAGTCTTGATGGTGCAAAGGGATGCGTGCCCGGGCGTGCTGCTGCTGTTGCTGCAGCAGAGGATGGCCACCGCATTGAGCAGTTTCTCCGGCCACCGGTTGGGCGCTGCATGTGTTGCGCAGGGCCGGTGCCAATGTTAGTCCCTGGCCCGTTCAATTTTGCCTACGATTCTAATATTCCCCTATTCGGCTCCTCGTTGTCTTAGAAAAAACGCCACACCGAGTAGCTGATTTTACCCCAACGCTCCCCTGAGTGGGTCTGCTGCCCTGCCCCGCGAGCCACTGTGTCGCTTCTTTCTTGGACTGCGAAGCGGGTTTTTTACCCCCGGGGCCCCTTGGCTCCCGACCTCAAACCCCACTGCTAACCTGTGACTTCCACGGCACAAACCCTTGCTGGCTGGCGTGCCTGACGCTCAAGTGACGCCCCTTTCCTGACGATGATAAAGTCCTTGCCTCACTCGGTCCCAAGTGCGGTCGGTACATCCATCTTTTTGTTTTCATCGTCATCTGTCCTCTACGGGTCTTGGTAGCGAGGCGCCCCCCAAAAACATGACCTCCCATGCCCTCTCCCCATCATACTTTGCCGCCCCACTGCAAGAAGCAGGGGGTATTGGCCCCATTTTTTCGCGCCAAGTAGTGCTAACTGCCTCCCCAATTTGTTTATCCTCGCTATATAGTGGCGTGAGCCCCGACCACATATAGGATCTCTGGTGAGGGAAAACCCGGGTGGGACAGAGGGGGTTGAGGAAGGTGGGGCCGTGACCCCCCTCCCGGGCCATGCCCAAATAAGGGGTTTTGTCTGTGTTCCCCCCGATCTTGGCTGGGGTTGTAGATGTCATCTGGGGGAAGTGAAAGACCCAATCAACCAAACAGAACCATTGGGGGTTTTGAACAACACCGGTGTGCCTCTGCCCCTCGCAGGGAAGACCCCGCCTCCTTCGTTTACATACTGTTTGTTTTAAAATGTAAAGACACTGTTTGATGAAGATATTGTATAGATAAAAAAACCCTGTATTTGCTCCAAATGAACCCCCTAAAAAGTTGGGTAACCCTTGGATATAAATTGTGCTCCACAAATGGGCAGGGGAAAAAATTTTTGTATGTGCCGTTAAAAATCTGGTATTTTACTGAATTAAAAGACAAACGGCTTAATTAAACCCCTTCGGATATGAATTATGCTACAGAAATTTATTTTGTGGCGGTGAAACAAAGCTTCTTTTATGAGTAAACTGCAAAAAACCTTAGTTAACCCTTGGATGTAAATTGCGCAAAAGAAATTTAGCAGCCAAAAAACACCAGCTTTGTAGCGTGTTACAATGGCGTGTTTTTATGTTACACAACAAGAAAAAACTTGTAATTAACTTGCTTGTGAATTATTAAAAGGAAAATTTATTTTTTGCCCGGTGAAAAAGCGGTTTCTTTTGTCACCACAACAGCAGTACAACACTTAATTAACCCCTGGATGTAAATTGCTCAAAAGATTTGAGCAGCCAAAAACTACGAGCTTTGTAGCGTGTTACAATGGAGTGTTTTTTATGCTACACAACAAGAGGAAACTTGTAATTAACCTTCGCTTGTGAATTATGCTACAGAAAAAAATGTATTTTTGGCGGTGAAATAAACGGTTTCTTTTAGTCACCACAGCAGCAGAACAATGCTTAATTAACCCCTGGATGTAAATTGCGCAAAAGAATTGAGCAACCAAAATCTACGAGCTTTGTAGCGTGTTACAATGGCGTGTTTTTTTACGCTACACAACAAGAGGAAAACTTGTAATTAACCTTCGCTTGTGAATTATGCTACAGGAAAATTTATTTTTTGGCGGTGAAATAAACGCTTTCTTAAGTCACCACAACAGCAGAGCAACGCTTTAATTAACCCCTGGATGTAAATTGCGCAAAAGAATTGAGCAGCCAAAAATGAAGTGGTATTTGTATTGTAAAAACGCTGTTTCTTTAAATGAATACAACAGGAACAGGCTTAGATCACCCTTGGATATTCAATGTGCTGTGAGCACATAGCATTAAAATGTATGTGCATCTGCACTGGACACACACTGGACTTCAGATCCAATACCCCACAAAGTCAGAAATAGAACGTTAAGAGAAGCAGTCTCTGAGACAAGCTGAGACACCCCCCAAAAATCGCTGTATAAAAATCAGTTCTTTAGTATCAGCTATCATCATAAGCAGCCGCGGCAGCACCTTCCCTAATCAGTACAGTGAGAGCGGTATGAGCTCCCAGCGTCGCACCCGGACTTATATAGTGCGGTGACGTCACAGAATCCCGCCGGTCTCTGATTGGCTTCATCTCTGCACATGTAATGCAGGCTATGCCCTTCTTATTCCCAGAGTTCTTTGCCCCACGTAACGCCATGTGCTCGCAGCCATTTTATCAATGAAAAGCACACTTCGTTCACCTTAAGTACCCCAAAGTTCGAATTCATTCCTAACCGAATTTTTCCAGAAATTCTAAACGAATTCCAACTCGTTAGAATCATTTCGCCCATCTCTTGCAGTAGTCAAGGAAAGGAAGCAGATTCTATCTTGGATTCATGGTTCTGAAATATTAATCTCCACACTACTCAGTTCAGCACTTACAGGCAGTGACACAGCTCTGGCCATCCTACCCATGCAATTAGCCATCTTCCAATGTAAAGAGCTTGGTGATAAAGAGGTGTTGTTGCAAAAGAATAGAAAACGTTGAAAAGAGTATCTATATATTGTTATATTCTGAAGTGTGCGGCAACAGTTTGGTTTCTGACATTTCAGAGAACAACAATTTTTTGTTATACAAAAAGAATACTAAACAGCTTACCTGGGGGAAGTGCAGCGGCCTTGGTGATCTTCTGATCATCACCTATACTCACAATAAAATTAAAAAGGTAGATTGACCAGCACTTCACCAATGTGATGAATAAAACCAGCAACATTTTATTCCAGCTTTAAAAGTATATCCAGAAAATGAACAATGTAGTGCATCAAAGTGCGGTGAAACCACTGACACATTATGGGCTAGCATCCTTAGTCATATGTGGTGGTCAATCTACCTTTTTACATTTTTTGCTATGGTGAAGAATTTTAAAACGTCCAATCCAATATAATTAACCGCATGCATACAATGCTCAATTATTTCTTTATTGAAAAAATCCTAACAATTGCGACAATGTCTTATTCACTGTGGAACGTTTTAATGCATGACTGTTTTCATAAATGTCGCAAAGGCATAAGGAAAGAACTGTAAAGAACATTGGGGCACATTTACTATTAGTGGGACATGTATGAAAACTGTCTAGGTCTAAGACTTTTCTTGTTGCTCATAGCAACCAATGAGAGCCCCTCTTTCATTTCATATAGTGCTCTAAAAAAATGAAAGGGCTGCTCTGATTGATTGCTATGGGCAAAAAAAAAGTCTTAGAACAAGACAGTTTTCATACATGTGGAGCTTAATGTCTAAATTTTATACAGCATAAAGTTCGACAAGTCTAACAATGCGCAAGATTTAACACTGTTGTTTAGAGCAACAGTTGGCTGACTTTGAATCAAAATTGTACGCTAAAATGTTAGTGTGATATTGGTGCAGATTTTTGGACCTAGACCCCACTCTACCACAAAGCCATACCCATCTCCAGCTAAGCCATGAAAACTTTTGCTAAAAGTGTCTAAAGCACATAACAAATGTATCGGCGACACAATGTGACAAAAATGTGCCCCTTGTTAGCACATCTTACAAAACATTTGTAGGACCACCACAATAGTAAATGTGCTCAATTGTGTATCCTGGTAAATGTTTATACCTAAAGCACTAAAGGGCATATGTTTGAACCTGTATAAAAGAGGAACATATCTTTGCTGCTGAATGTAACCAAAGTGCAACTTGCCATTTTTTCAAGCGTGCTATAGGAAATGAAAGCTGTGAAGGTTTTGTTAACAAGGTATAAGGAAAACATTATTAAAGGGTATTGCTCCATAGGAAAATAGAATTTTGCAGCTTTCTGCTGTGGTCATGAGAGTGACCTCTATGGGCCAGTGTCAGGTTGCAGGCTATCGTAGTGATGACTACCTTACTTAGAATATGGTACAGCAAGAAACTGGGACATATTTCTTTGAACGTAGAACCCACAGTGGCCTTACTCTAATGAGGCACTTTAAGCTTAGCATTGCACAAAAAACCTACAGTGAAGGAAATAATTATTTTATCCCTTGCTGATTGTGTAAGTTTGCCCACTGACAAAGACATGAACAGTCTATAATTTTAAGGGTAGGTTGATTTTAGCATTGAGAGATAGAATATCCAAAATAAAATCCAGAAAATCACATTGTATAAATTATATAAATGTATTTGCATTTTGCTGAGAGAAATAAGTATTTGATCCCCTACCAACCATTAAGAGTTATGGCTCTTACAGACCAGTTTGACTCTCCTAATCAACTCATTACCTGCATTAAAGACAGATGTCCTTAATAGCCACCTTTATAAAAGACTCCTGTCCACAGGTTCAATTACTCAGTCAGTCTCTAACCTCTACAACATGGGCAAAACCAAAGAGCTTTCTAAGGATGTCAGGGAAAAGATCATAATTTATCCAAGAATCTCATAGTTTGGCACTCTCTCCAGATACTGTGGTACCAGTTGCAAATAATAGCACAAAAAATGGATTTCCAACAGCACACACAGGTTTTAATTGTGCAAAACATTTTTTTACTTTATTCTTCAACGTGTTAGTCACAGCATATAAGATTCACCCGGACCGGTGTTTTGGAGAACAGTGTGAGATTCCCTATAAAGGTCTTTGGACCGGAACGTTGGGGATATAGTCTATTCTCTTTTAAAGTATGTGATGCTATTAAATGTACCCGGATAACTATTTAATTTTGTATGCTTTGACTAACATGTTGAATAATAAAGTAAAAAAAAAAATTGCACAATTAAAACCTGTGTGTGTCATTGGAAATCCATTTTTTAGGGACAAGATCAGACCTGCACAAAGCTGGAATGGGCTACAAAACCATAGGTAAGATGCTGGGTGAGAAGGAGACAACTGTTGGTGCAATGGTAAGAAAATGGTAGAAATACAAAATGACTGTCAATCAACATCGATCTAGGGCACCATGCAAAATCTCACCTCATGGGGTATCCTTGATCATGAGGAAAGTGAGAAATCAGCCTAAAACTACATGGGGGAACTTGTTAATGATCTCAAGGCAGTTGGGACCACAGTCACCCAAAAAACCATTGGTTACACATTACGCAACAATGGTTTAAAATCCTGCAGTGCCCAGAAGGTCCCCCTGCTCAAGAAGACACACGTGCAGGCCCATCTGAAGTTGCCAATGAGTGATGATTCTGTGAGTGATTGGGAGAAGGTGCTGTGGTCAGATAAGACAAAAATTGAGCTCCTTGGCATTAACTCAACTCACTGTATTAGGGAAAGAGAAATGCTGCCTATGACCCAAAGAACACCGTCCCCACTGTAAGCATGGAGGTTAAAACATTATGTTTTGGGAGTGTTTCTATGCTAAGGGCACAAGACTGCTTTACCACATCAATGGGAGAATGGATGGAGCCATGTACCGTAAAATCCTTAGTGACATCCTCCTTCCCTTCACCAGGACATTAAAAATGGGTCGTGGTTGGGTCTACCAGCAAGACAATGACCCAAAGTGGCCTAGCCACTCTTCAGAACTTAATCCCACGGAAAACTTATGGAGGGAGTTGAAGCTTCGAGTTACCAAGTGACAGTCTCAAAATCTTAATGATTTAGAAATGATCTGGAAAGACGAGTGGACAAAAATTCCTCCTGACATGTGTGAAAACCTCATCATCAACTACAAAAAAGTCTGACTGATATGCTTGCCACCAAGGATTTTGCCACCAAGTATTAAGTCCTGTTTGCCAGAGGGATCAAATACTTATTTCTCACTGCAAAATGCAAATAAATGTATACAATTTATTAACATAATTTATACAATTTAATTTTAAATGTGATTGTCTGACGTTTATTTTGGATATTCTATCAGTCAATGCCACCAGGTCAAGGCTGGTGGCAGAGGTTCATGGTCAGAGACAGACGGTCAGGGCAGGCGGCAAACAGGCAAGGTCAGGAAACGTAGCAGAATGGACTGGTACACGGGTAATCAGATGGAACTGCAACACGCTCAAGACTCACTAAACGCACACCAACAATCTGGCAGAGAGTGCAGGGGGCGTGTACAATATATAGGACCAGCGGCCGGCAATTAGCAAATTACCGGTGCACTGGCCCTTTAAATCCAGACCAGCCGTCGCGCGTGAGCCCTAAGCAGCGGGGACGCGCGCGGCGGCCGGGACAGGCAGAAGCAGGGAGCACAGGAGCGTGGACTGTTAAGCAACCTGGCTCAGGGGCACGGGCAGCAGGGGGATGGTCGCGGGCGGCCGCGGCACCCGCGCCGGACCCCCTGCGGGCAGGGGGGCGGCTGCGGGTGGCTACGGCACCCACGCCAGCCCCCATGACAGTACCCCCCCCTTTAGGTCTCCCCCTCTTTTTACGGAATTTGGAGAGGAGGTCAGGCGACAGGTTGACCTCAGGTTCCCACGAACGCTCCTCCGGCCCGAACCCCTTCCAGTCAATAAGAAAGAACCGCGTTCCCCTCACTGTTCTTTCCGCCAACATCTCCTTGACCTCAAAGATGTTATCAGAGTTGGACACAGGAGAAGGCAAAACAGATCCACGGGAGAAGCGATTCAGCACCATAGGTTTGAGGAGAGAAACATGGAAGGCGTTCGGGATACGCAGAGTAGGAGGCAAGCGGAGCTTGTAGGACACCGGGTTCAGTTGCCGAAGTACAACAAAAGGGCCCAGATACCTCGGACCTAACTTATAACTGGGCACCTTAAAACGAATATACTTGGCAGATAACCAAACCCTATCACCCGGCTTAAATATGGGCGGAGGTCTACGGTATCGGTCAGCCTGGACCTTGGTGCGAGCGGAGGCCAGTAGAAGGGCCTGTCGCATGGTTTGCCAAAGTGCCTTGATGTCCCGCACTTGGACATCCACGGCAGGAACATGACGGGAGGTAGCCAGAGGGAGAGGCGGGCGGGGATGTACCCCAAACGCAATAAACAAAGGAGAGGCTCCAGCGGACTCCGAGTTATACGAGAATTCCGCCCAGGGGAGGAGGTCAGACCAGTTATCCTGACGGGTGGATACAAAATGACGTAGATAGGTACCTAAAACTTGGTTGACCCTCTCTACCTGCCCATAGGTTTGAGGGTGGTATGCAGGCGAGAAGTCTAGCTGAACCTGCAACTGACCACATAGAGCCCTCCAGAATCTCGAAACAAACTGGACCCCGCTATCCGAGACGATATGCAATGGGAGCCCGTGTAAACTAAAAATGTGCTGAAAGATATGCTGGGCAAGCTGGGGGCAAAGGGCAACCCGGGCAGAGGAACAAAGTGAGCCATTTTTGAGAATCTATCTGTCACCACCCAGATGACAGTGTTTCCAGAGGAGGCCGGGAGGTCCGTAACAAAGTTCATGGCTACATGGGACCAAGGTCTTTCTGGCACCGGGAGTGGCTGAAGAAGACCTGCGGGTCTGAGACGAGGGACTTTATTATGGGCACAGGAGGTATACGCCAGGACAAAGTCTCGAACATCTTGAGCGAGAGTGGGCCACCAATAATAACGGGAGAGTAGCTGCAGGGACTTATGGACTCCAGGATGACCCGCTGTTCGGGAGGCATGTCCCCACTTCAGGATACGAGGCTGCATGGCAGAGCGTACATAGGTCTTCCCAGAAGACAGTTGTTGAAGGTCCACGGGGGCCGCCGTGAGGAGACGTTCAGGAGGTATTATGTACTGCAGAGGCGACTCCAAGCCCACTATGTCCGAGGATCTAGAGAGGGCGTCTGCTCTGATGTTCTTCCCGGCTGGCCGAAAGTGGAGAAGAAAATCAAAGCGGGCGAAAAAAAGTGACCACCTGGCTTGCCGAGGGTTCAGTCATTGGGCAAACTGCAGATAGAGAAGATTTTTTTGATTGGTGAATATATCGATGGGGTGGCGAGCTCCCTCCAGCAAGTGCCGCCATTCTTCTAAGGCTAACTTAATGGCCAGTAATTCGCGATCACCAATAGTATAATTCTTTTCAGCTGGTGTGAAGGTTTTGGAGAAGAAGCCACAAGTATGTAGTTTCCCAGAGGAGGTCTTCTGTAGGAGCACAGCGCCTGCACCTACTGAGGAGGCGTCCACTTCTAAGACGAACGGACACTGCGGGTCCAGGCGAGACAGAACAGGAGCAGAAGCAAAAGCTGACTTAAGACGATCAAAGGCTTCTTGGGCTTCTGGAGGCCAGGATTTGGGGTTGGCAGATTTCTTCGTAAAGGCCACCAGCGGGGCCACGAGCGTGGAGAAATGCGGGATGAACGAAGGCCCACCGGTCGAGTCCACTGTAGGACTGCAGACAGCTTAGAGGGATCCATCTGGAGACCCCGATCCGAGACGATGTACCCTAGGAACGACAGCGAGGTGCGTTCAAACAGGCATTTCTCCAGTTTGGCATATAACTGGTGGTCACGGAGACGTTTGAGCACCTGGCGGACGTGGTGGCGGTGAGTTCCCAGATCAGGAGAGAAGATTAAGATGTCGTCAAGGTAGACGATTACACAAAAGTAGAGGAGATCGCGGAAGATCTCATTGACGAAGTTTTGGAACACCGCCGGAGCATTGCAGAGGCCAAATGGCATGACGAGATATTCAAAATGGCCATCTAAGGTATTAAAGGCCGTCTACCACTTGTCACCTTCATGGATACGAATCAAGTTGTATGCTCCACGTAAGTCCAACTTGGAAAAAATTTTTGCGCCACGTAAGCGATCAAAAAGCTCTGAGATCAGAGGCAGAGGGTATTGATTTTTTATAGTGATTTTGTTAAGTCCCCGATAATCGATACAGGGTCGGAGAGTAACATCTTTCTTTTCAACAAAGAAGAAACCGGCCCCTACAGGCGAGGAAAAATTGTGTATGAAGCCTTTACGGAGATTCTCCTGGATATATTCCGACGTGGCCTTAGTCTCCGGGACAGAAAGAGGGTAGACTCTGCCTCGAGGAGGAGTACTACCGGGTTGCAGGTCAATAGAACAGTCGAACGGCCAATGCGGGGGAAGAGTTTCGGCCTGTCTTTCGGAAAAGACGTCAGCTAGATCCTGGTACGGAGTGGGCAGACCCGGCAAAGGCTTCATAGACTTTACAGAGGTGGGCCGTAGATCTGGACGGAGAACAGGCAGGCATCGCGAGTGGCACGCGGAACCCCAATGGATAATTTCGCCTGTGTTCCAATCTAAGGTCAGAGCATGCTCTTGCAACCAAGGGAGGCCCAGGAGAATTTCGGAGGAGGAGCGAGGCAGATCGAGAAGTCTCAAAGTCTCCTTGTGTAAAGCGCCAATCTGCAAGGTGAGGGGCGCAGTGCAGAACCGGATAGCGTCCTTTAGGCATTCGCCACTGACAGAAGAGATGAACACGGGTTTCTGCAGAAAGGTCACCGGGAGACGAAACTTGGACACCAGAGCTTGGCTGACAAAATTTCCAGCGGACCCCGAATCAAGTAAGGCGGTGGCTTGAAAGGAGCTGTCCGGCGACACTCCACAAAGTACGGGAATGGTCAGGCGGGGAGAGGCCGCACGGACACCTAGGGATGCCTCTCCTGCGAGCCCTTGGTGCGAGAGTGACCCTGGGCGCACCAGAGAGACCCCAATGAAGTGGCCAGAACCGCCACAGTAGAAGCACAACTGCCTCTGACGATGCTGCAGGCATTCCTCCTGGGTCAGGTGGATTCTCTCGACCTGCATAGGTTCGGCCTCAGGAATCATTGGTGGAGGAGGTCGTTTGAAAACGGGAGCCAGACGAGGTAGCCGGCGTGGTCGGGCAACCTCCCGTTGGAGGTGAAGCTCTTTCTGTCTCTCGGAAAACCGAATGTCGATTCTGGTGGCCAACCGAATCAGTTCGTCCAGAGCGGTTGGCAGGTCCCGACCAGCGAGCTCGTTTTTGATACGTCCAGAGAGGCCTTGCCAGAAGGTTGCCACCAAAGCCTCATTATTCCAGTCCAACTCTGAGGCTAGGGTGCGGAACTGTACGGAGTACTGACCCATGGTAGAGTCGCCCTGACGGAGACGGAGCAGCGCTGCGGCAGCAGAGGAGGTGCGGCCAGGTTCCTCGAAGACGGTGCGGAACCCCTGGAGGAAGGTTTGCAGATTTGCTGTCAACGGATCTCCTTGGTCCCATAGCGGAGTGGCCCAGGCCAAGGCTTCCCCCCATTAAGAGGCTAATTATGAAGGCCACCTTATCCCACTCGGTAGGGAATTGGTGCTCCAACATCTCAATGTGGATGGAGCATTGACTGATGAAGCCACGACACTTCTTGCGGTCACTGTCATAGCGTGAGGGAAGCGGCAATGCAAGATGTCGATGAGAGAACTGTGCTGACGTGCGGCAGCAGCAAGGAAGGTAACGGACCGCAAGGTTTGCATCATGGCGTGAGTGCTAATACGTGGTTTGCTGGCGACTGTGGAACGTCCGGAGATCGGGCGGGTTACCATGGCGGTCCTGGCAGTGTACTGTAGGGTAGTGGATCGTGGTCCACGCAGCGATGTGTAAGCCCGCCGGAGCGAGTTTAAGTACCCCGTATACCAGAGCCCGTCCAAACGGGGGATTGCTGCGGGTGAGGTACAGGTCGCACCTGAGTGACTTGCTTGCCATGGCGGGGTATGTGTGGTACAGAATCGTATCCGGGACGCATGGGGAGAGAGAGGGCTTGCGCAAGGTTCGTGGTCAGAGACAGGCAGACGGTCAGGGCAGGCGGCAAACAGGCAAGGTCAGGAAACGTAGCGGAATGGACTGGTACACAGGTAATCAAATGGAACTCCAATACTCTCAAGACTCACTAAATGCACACCAACAATCTGGCAGAGAGTGCAGGGGGCGTGTACAATATATAGGACCAGCGGCCGGCAATTAGCAAATTACTGGTGCACTGGCCCTTTAAATCACGACCAGCCGTCGCACATGCGCCCTAAGCAGCGGTGACGCACACGGCAGCCGGGACAGGCAGAAGCAGGAAGCACAGGAGCGTGGACTGGTAAGTAACCCGGTGCAGGCCCCCATGACAACTAGGCCCACCTTAGAGTTCAGTATAGCTTGCTCTCTGTGCTGCTTTGGCATTACTTCCTAGTCAAATGCTACATATGTCACAGATGTCTCTTAGGCCTCAGCTGCCTCTTTAGCTGTTCATAGTTTCTTACTGTTAGTAGACACACTGACCACCAACCTCTCTGCCATAAATAGATATCACGTGGGGCATTTCCCTAAAAACCAGTTTAAAGGGGTTGTCTCACTACAAAGATTACTTTTTATGTTAAAGATCTTGCAAAAACAAGTCACTTTGCAATATATGTCTATTAACAGTGTCCTACCTATTACTAGATATCCCATTTTGTATGGGCTGCATCAGCTCCTCAGGTCGCTATAGCTACATACCTGTTTGATCTCTCCTTCCAGCACTGGTTACTATAGCTACAGACCTGGCTTCTACTGCTGCCTAGTAGAAGCCAGTAAACACGCCCCTGAATTAAAAATGAAACCAAGAAAACAGGACGAATCCATGTAGTGAGACAACCCTTTTAATGCTCTCTCTGCAACTGTTAGTCTTTGATGCTTGACTGTCCCTTTTTCTCACCACTCTGCAAATAGGGGATCAACATATAAGCAAGGAATGCTTCTGTCTCTTTTGCTTACTCATCATTAGCTTTGCACTTCGGAACCAGGTAGGGTCAGTTTGGCCTGACCCAAATTCTGTCAGTGATCATGGAAAAATTGTAAACCAATCAACTGCCTTTTCCAAAAGAAAGGAAAAAGAAAGTATTTCTGATCAATAAATGATGCACCTCCTTCTTCTTCTCTGGAAAAAGGCTGATGATTTTTTATACTGTATGATTTTCTGCAAATCACTGGCATAACTTAGCTTGGCCTGATCCAGCCCTACCTAAATCTGTAAAAGAAACACTACTTACCCTACACTCCTCAGCTCCAGGGAAACTGTCTGTTTTATTTGCATTTGGAGATTAGTCTCTCCGATTAAGTAACAGTGGTTTTACAATTAAAGTAAGACTGTTACAACAACAGACAAATAGAGGTGTATACACTAAAATCTCCCAATCAGTTGTTGGAACCACAGAATCTTAAGAGAAGGTGCAATCTTCTAATTTTAAAATATGGAAAAAATAAAAAGCTTCCTGGCTACCACTTTCAGACTGTAGAAGTGAGTAATTCAACATGTACAGGAGCCATATAGCTCAGGTGTATAGTGTTCCGACACAAGAGAAATTTTTTTTTGCAAAGATAAAAAAATATTGCAACCAATCTGAATTTTAAAATAGCACGACATATTGTATTTGATTACTCACAAACCATAAGTCCATGTGGAATTTTATTCTAATGGTTTTTGTGTGTAATAAAAACTTGTGTTGTTATATTAAAATTCAGGACATCTGCACCATTTGTTTTTTCTTTTTCTGCAGAATTATGGGCCACATATATGAAACTGTTTAGGTCTAAAACTCACTCTTTTGCCCATAAGACACTATGGGCAAAAAAGTGAGGTTTTAGACCAAAACAGGTGGCCCTGTATTTTTGGGTAGTCTCTCTATGAAAAAAATGTTCTTGTGACAGAACAGTAAACATCCAAGCTGTATGACTATATATGTCGGATTACTTACCTTTACAGTCAGGATGTGGTAGTTGGGAAGCTTTGTACTATTAACATATAACAGTTACAGATTAACGTTCTACAAATTTTAATGTATGTACAAATGATGGTATACGGTGGGAAGAAAACGAAGCTGGAAATGACCATCTGTGCTTTGCTCTCAAATCTACTGTGTTTTAACCCAAAAAGTTTAACAAATACACTTTTTGTACTGGAAAAAAAGGTGAAAAAGTCACAGCTTATGTACTAATAGCAAAATCTGTTTATCATGTTTATTAATTATAACCTTTTATCTTTTCGCACTCTCGGGAATATATAACCCTTCATGGAGCATTGCTTGTTTTAGTTAATATATTCATAGCCGTCACTCAGAAACAAGTGCACCGAACAATTAATTTGTTTGCTCAGCCAGAACAAAGGAGGATTGGCATTTAGAAATGATCCATCGGGTCTGATCTTTCCATAACTGGAATGAAAGTAAAACAAGAGTCTCACACAGCTGGAGAGGTTTATGTGTGTGCGACCTCACAGCAGTGACTCATTGACATTTTAAATATTCGAGACAGAAAGAGATACTACATATTTCTCTTCAACTGTGTGAGGCTGTTAGTTAAGCTATGTTATTGTTACAAATGAGCCCCCCACTGGGCAGAATCTTTTTTTCTTGGTACTATTTTTATTTTTAAATGATATTGATAGCTTTTGCATTGAATTTTTTTTTTTCATTTACTTCCTAAATGTAAAATGAAGTAACTTTCTAAATACTCTTAGAGAAAAATTGCCAACCATGTAGTTGTTGTGGAGTTTGTGTAAATCCTTCACCCAGTTGCTGGTGCTGCTGAAAGTCAAAAGAATCTTCTCCTTAAAGGGGTTTTGCCACGAAGGGACTTACCTTACCTGTTATCTTGCTCAGACAGAAGATAAATCATGCTGAGTCTTGAATGCTGCACGGGGGAGAGGTAGGGGGTGAGCAGAGAGTGAGGAATAAGGGAGCGTCTCAAAAGTTAACTCAAATAATAACATTACAACAGTGGATTCTTTATACAGCAGAGAGACTCATACACTGCACTTTCTCCACAGTCCCTTCACAGCTCATTCATCTTCCCTGTCATCAAATAAGAAGGGCATACACGCAAGCACAGCCAGGTCAGCTCCTCAGCTCCAGCTGGTCGTGTCTAATGCAAACATTTAAGTAACTAAGGGCTTGTAAAGAAAGCTATAGCTCTCATAGGCTTCACTTTTTGTAATCACATATATTTAGAAAATTGATTAAATACCCATTTTGGAGGATCCCACGTCAATATTACATTGTGGCAAAACCCCTTTAATCTTAGGATATCTATGCTCTACAATCTTTCTCTTGGTGTTAAGCCTCATTCAGACCTCCAATTAAAAAAACAGATGAAATGCAGATGCATTTTTTTTACATTTTATTCAATTTCTTTCTGTTAAAACATGCTGCAAACACACACACACACATATACAGTATATATATTATATATATATATATATAATATTATATATATATATATATATATATATATATATATATATATATATATATTAAAACTATTTAAATGTGCAAGCAATGTTTTTCAATTAGAAAACTAAACTCATACAGATCTTAAATATGAAAGTGTAAATGAAAGGAGGAGGAGGCTGTACATGGTTGTTCGGGTTCTTATTGAGAGGTCATAAGCAAGGACATACATCTATGACTGCTGTGTAAGTAGTCATCTGAAGGCAACCAATGTAGGTGCTTGAAGCAGACAAGAGTAAACCTTACAAATCATCAGACAAAGGTAAGACAATTGGTAAAGAACATTTCCTATTGAATACAATTAGAGCTCATTATCTTAGCTAATGTGCTTGTAACACATTGGTCAGCTGGTAACACAGTAGATAAGGTTGGAAAAAAACACAAGTCCTAACACAGTGTTGATCCAGATTAAGGCAACTGACCTCCTATGTTCCGGATGTCAGTTATCCCATAAAAAAAGGAAAAATTATTTGCCAACTCCAAATCTGGCAATCAGAATAGATCCCTGGATCAATGTCCTATCTCCAGAATGTAGTCCCCATAACCTGTGATATTATATTTTTCAAGAAAGGCATCTAAACCCTTCATGAATTTGATCAATGAATCCAACATCACAGTCTCTTGTACAATGACTTCCATAGTTTCAATGCTCTTACAGGAAAGAATCTATATCTATGATAATGGTGAAACTTACTTTTCTCTAGGCATACAGTATTCCCACTTGAGGTTGTTACAGACCTAGGTATAAAAAGGTCATACAAGGGATCTGTGTACTGTCCTTTCACATATTTGTTCATGGTAATAAAATTGCCCCTAAGTCATATTTTTTTCAAGTTGAATAACCCTAAGATTTCTGGTGAAGCTTTCTGGTGAAGTAACTTCTAGCTGAAGTAACCTGTGCGTAGACACTAGTGAATCAAAAAGTATAACACAGACATATTGTTCATATACCTGACCATATTTCCTTTCTAGAAAAACAAACTACAAAAATCAAAGTCAAGATCCTTCCCTAAAGTAACCCAACTTCCCACTCAAAGTCCAATGGATCTCCACAGGTGAGTTAAATTATTACGAAGACTTCGTTCGTTTGATGTCAGCAGCTTGTAGCTCATGCAGGAAATCATGTGTGATGAGCTGGCTTGGAGACTATATAATTTATATGATAGGCTGTCTGCATACATATCCCTCGTTGCTGTCATGAGTAGAGGGGGTTCATTATCAGAGTAGTGAAAAGTGATGATTATTGGCTTTTGAGCCAAGTCTGGCAGCATTTCTGAAACTGTTCACTGTTTGTGAACTTGTTAGTACTGTGTTTCTGCCCTTTAAAGTGCTGCCTATTTGCAGCCCCAGCCAGGGTTCTGATTGGTGTCTTTTAAGTACCTGTGCCAATCCCTGCCTGGGGCAAGGGATTTATACTTCTTCCTGGCTGTCAGTCTCTGCTTGTGATTGCTTCGGTATCCTGGCTAGTTGGTTTGTGTTCTGTGTTATTGGGATTTCTTTGGCATGTTTATCTGGTAAAAAATACAAGGAAAAGAAGGGGAGTTTATGACACTTATCGCCTCTGGTGCTGTCCGAATGTTATTTCATGGCCCCATAAGATCGGTGCAGGGATGGTCTCTTGGACTATAGAGACAGTATGAAAATAAAATCACATATTTTATTTAGATTTATTTACATTAAATTAAAATACAGACCTTGATTTTAATTTAATCTAAATAAAATATGTGATTTTATTTTTATACAATATAAACTGATCCAAAGAAGCAGTAGTGGATTGGCACCAGCAGTCATATGCATAAAATCCAAATTTATTGAAAAATACAGGTAAAAAGCCACAAAAAAGCCACGACATACAACGTGTTGACTGGTACGGCAGGTACATCGATGATCTCCTCCTAATTTGGAGGGGCGATGTACCTACCGTACACACGTTCATGGATTTTCTTAACAATAATCCATTCAACTTGCACTTTACCTATCTTGTACAGGATACCACCATAACATTCCTAGATTTGGAACTCACAGGCGTTCACCAACAACCAGTGTCCACTAAAACTTTTCGTAAGATCACTAGCGGGAACACAATATTGCATTTTAAAAGCTTTCATACGAAACACACAAAAAAAGCAATACCGGTCGGTGAATACGTTAGGGCAAAGCGTAATGCAGCCTTTCCTCAGATTTTACAATTGAGAAGAACAACATTAATAAGAGACTTAGGTTGAGGGGTTATCCTGAGTGGACACTTACCAGAGCCTCTGGGATTGTTGCCAAGCGTACTAGAGATAGTTTATTGGCCTCCAAACCATTTACAGCTAACACGCGAAAAGATAAATCAGAGAAGGATAAACTAGTGATGGAATTGGACCATAATCATCATTTTGCCACCATTAAAAACATTATCTTAAAATACTTACCCATCCTACAGGAAGATGAGATCATGGATTCTATCTTAAAATATGGATGTCGTATTGTGGCAAGAAAATCCAAAACAATTGGCGATCTATTATCGCCTAGCCGTTTACCTGATAGAAATAACAAACCTACCTGGTTACAACAGAGGGGATTTTACAGGGGTGGTTCCCACCCCTGTAAAACATGCAAATTTGCGTCTCCCTCCCAAGACTTTTGTAATTCAGAGTCCTCCCGCACTTTTGGCATAAAGGGCTATGTGAACTGCAACTCCCACCACGTTATATGTGTCATGACCTGTACCCTGTGTAAATTAATTTATGTAGGCAGCACTATCAGGAGACTCAAGACTTGTTTTCTTAAGCACTTAAATGACATTTCCAATACGAATAGACGTTATAAATCTAGTGTTGCACAACATTTTATAGAGGTACATGGGTCTCAGACAATTGGTTTACAGGTTGTTGCCATAGAGAATATACGCAAGCCAGCATGGAGGGGGGATTGGGAATATTCGTTGAGAGACAGGGAGACCTTTTGGATACTGGTCCTGAATAGTATTTCCCCCAAAGGGTTAAATTTATGTAGGGATATTATGTTTCATTTCTAACCAACTTCAATTAACTTTCATATTTCTATGTGTTATCTTTATTTGTACATTGCTGGAAATTGCCTAAATTCTTATAGTTGTACTATAATCACATTATTAGACCTAGTGTGTATTTTACATCTTAAACACACTTTTCTTTATATTCTTTATTTTTGGGTAATAACATACTACCAATATTATATTTATACGTAAGAATTATATTTTCGGGCTGCTATACCATCTAGTTAGTGATTTTACTTACAGTTTTTTATGTTAAGGCTCCGGGCTTCTCCGTAGCAACGCGTTATGTATACTTCTGTGTTGCCACTATGTCATTTCCGGCATTTTGAACGCAGTATTACGTTCTTGCATTCTTGGCTTCCGGTTTCCTCTATATTTACATTTCCGGCATTGTGACTTCGTCACTTCCGGGATTTGGAACGCAGCCTGATATGCTTGCGCTTCCGGTTTCCGGCAGCGTTTACCTGCATGATGTGGAGAAGCGCGCGCTTTTGGGTATGTTTTACCAGGTGTAAATTGTTATGTCATTATTATGTGTATTATGCCTTTCACACACACTATAAGAGGGCAGCAGCAACAGTATGTTGCAGCTTAGACTAAGGGCCACGTTGGCCCGAAACGCGTCAGCCGGTCACCACTCTGATCACTTTTCTCTTATGCACACGTTGTATGCCGTGGCTTTTTTGTGGCTTTTTACCTGTATTTTTCAATAAATTTGGATTTTTTGAAATTGGGAATGGGGGTCCCAATTTCCACTATGCTTCTTTGGACCGTTTTGGTTGGGGGTCAGGGACCGCGGTTTTGAGCACGGCACTGCCATGGGGTCTATTAAACTGTAAAACATTGAGGTGGGGCCCCTTTTCTTCCTTCCTCTTTTGACTTTGTTTTTTTCATGCTATTTGCTTTGCTCCCTCTGCCCCCCAATTATTATAAAGGGGCACCCGAAAATTTTTATGTTTTAATTACATTTAAAGGGGAAAGTTTTTACCTAAAAAACGTGTTGCTATTCCCGACACACAAAGGGCCCCATGCCAGAGGCAGAGATGAAAAGGCTGCAGGGTTTTTTCAGAAAAAAAATATTTGTTTCAGAGGGGTGCGGATTGTTGAAATGTACTCAAATCAAAATAAAAAATTTTTATTGACACAAAAAAATATTATTGGTGGGATGTTACTACCCTGGAAATTTACTTGAAAAACAAACATGATACCCAGGGGAATTTAAAAAATGTAAAGATACCCCTACCATTTACTTTTTGGGGAAACTTTTTTCCAAAAAAGGGAAAATCAGATATTGAGAAATTGCTCTATAAAAACTAATGGAGCTAAATCCACAATGTGAGGACTTTAAAATTTTGGGAAGAGATTTCCAGGGACATGAAGGAAAGGGGAGTAAAATATAGTGTTGGCGATTTTTTTCAAAATTTTTGGGAAATCGGCAAGGTTTTTATGGTGATCGAAATTTCCAGACATGCGATAATTAAGGTTAAAATCTGTGAATCATCTTTTTATGATTTGCGCCTTTTTCCCGGGGCTTCCTGTAATTTTGGCGGCCAGAAATCAGATTACAGAATAGGCAGGGTTTAGTGTGTGGGGCGACGTTTATGAGGGGGTGGGTAGGGTTTCGATTGGCTGGAAAAAAAACAAAACCTTGTTTTACATAGAACAGCGTTTCCGGGTTTTAGCCTCAGTGTTTTCCCCAGCGTCTATAGGGAAAAGGGGCCTTTCGCTTGCCTGTGGCCCAAAACCAGCCCCGCGAAATTAGTTTTAAAATTTTGCACAGAGAAACCCCTACTATTAGCTTGTGATCCTTCCCAAATTTTGTTAGATTAGAGATTTGAAGATTTTATTTAGTTAGCTAGGGGAATTTTTAAAGGGAGCATCTACCCCTGTAAATTACGGCGGTGGGAGGGGGGGGGGGGCCCCCCGGGGGATCACAGACAAGCCTTCTATAAAAAAACACTGGATTAAAATTCACCAAGACCTTTGTTTTAGGAAATTTTAGTGAAAAAATCTTTACTATTTTTAAAAGTTTGCTATTGTAATTTTTTTCCTGGATATTGGGCAGCCTGGAAAATTTTATTGGATAACATAAAATTTTAGTAAAAGCAGGTTTTTGTTAGCTGCAAAAAATCCACTTTTTTTTTTCAGTATACATTTAGATAGGTGTTTTAATTTTTTCCCCTTAACCTGTGCTGTTGATATATCCACCCCCGAATTAAATTAAAAATTTCCCGCTTTTTTTGTAGGGAAACACAGGTTGTTTTGGTTTTCCAAAAAAAACCGTTTTTATCGTACGAAAACATCCCCAGTTACGTGTTTTTTGGGCTTTTGCGACCCCAAAACACTGTTCAAATTTACGGAAAAATTTACGTAAATCCTTTTTAACCCGCCCCCCTTCTAAAATTCACCACAGGTGAATTGAAAGGTGCAAAAAATACGTTTATTATATCCAAAAAAATAAAGTTTCGGGGTTTTTTTTTTACTTTTGAAACCCCCGCACTGTTCATTGACGCCCGCATCTACGTAAAACTTAAAACAGCAATTCTATATTCAC